>JAXGGA010007905.1:0-59848 GCA_038373865.1 Uloborus plumipes
GAACTGTTCGGAAAATTGTAAACCTCAAAATTCACAGTAAGTGTGAGAAAATTTTTTGCATAATTTGTAAACCATTCATTACTGCATGCAGAATGTACTTGAAAAAAGCAAATATTTCGGGATTTTGTGACCAAAATTGTAAAATAAAAAATATTGTAAAAGCATTGAAAACGAAAAAAAAATTTAAAAATTCTTTATATTCTTATTCTGTTAAGTATGGTACTTAACTATATGCAATAAAAAAATATGCCTTTTTTGGAAGCATTTCTGGTGAAATAATTGACCGCTTAAAGGGTTAATGATGTTGCATAACCGAAAGAAAATTCTGAGATGTAAATCTGTTTCAAAGTTTTAGAGCCTTTTGATGGTCTTACAAAAAAAAAAAAAAAAATCTGGATGCTATTTTTATTTTCTGAAATTTTATCTAGATTTATTAAATTGCTATCGAGAAAAGTGTTTCTCGGAACTTTGAACAGTTAGAAAAAATCTTTAACAAACATCCCTTCGAACGAAGTTCATTCTTTTCCCAAACACTCAAAGATCAAAGATACCTTTTGCATTGAAAGGTAATTTATTAGCACTGCCGGTTTGTATTTCATCTTTTCTTAAGTTGAATATTTCTTATAAAATTTCACACGATATGGTTTATATATTTTTTGTTGCATAAGTTCTCCAAATACTAAATACAGAGTGGTTTAGTGGTTAAAACGCTGGCCTCTCACGCCCTAAGGCGCGGGATCAAACCCGGCTCCAGTCAGTAGAATTTCATGATGCAGAAAATCGACAGCGTCCATGTCGTATGATAATGCGACATGTAAAAGATCCCTCAAGTACTCGTTTGGCATTGAGTATCTCTTGGCCATTTAAATTCCTAGTGCAGTTTTGCATCGAAGAGAGCCCAGGTGCCTCCATCTAGTGGGAAAACTGGGCGTCCAAAATCTCGTGGCAATGGCATTCCGCCGATGGCGGTGCCACATGAAAGAATGGGTGGGTGTCAGTTTCTGGGAATGCACAAGGTCTACAAATGGCAAGAAGCTAAACGCAGCCGCGTTAGAAACAGACAAACGAATATTAAATCCAACTAAATGCTTGAATTTAAAGAAAAATAAATATGCTTTTCGATTAGATTTTTTTCCTGAGACTTTCGATCTATCGAGAAAAAAGTGCTATTTATACTGCGCAAAAGTGTTTTTTAAAGAATCGTATTTATAGTTGGTATGAATTTTATTTCTCGCCAATTTGACTTCAAAAGTATTACTTTTTAATATTTCATGTATCCATACATGCAGTGGTGAGTAAGCAACGATATAATTTTCTTTATCTTAACAAGACATCGCTGAAGAGCTATTGCACGTGGACTACAGATAGTCTTTTGCATGTAAGGGACGAAGAACAATAGTGGCAGAAAAGCGTATAGAGCTCCTCTGCTAAACTGACCTCCAACATGGACAAAGTTTACCCTTTTTTGGGGTAATGGGGAAGGGTAATTGGCTTTGAATAGAGTTGGGTTACTTTCGTCGTCCTTTTTCAAATGTATTCCAATTCCAAATCACTATCAATTGCCCTTTCCTACAACCCGAAAAGTAAACAGTATCAGTGTCGGAATTCAACTTTCCTGAAGAGCACTATACAGGATAGAATTAAACAAAGAAAGGTGTTGTCTTCAAACAAGGAATGGTAAAAAGCATTGCCTAAAGGTTTCAATAATAAAAGAAAACAGACGATTCTTGTTAAATGAACAACCCTCACTCCATGTAGCTCCAGTTGCTGTTTTTTCAATCTGTTTTGACAATACACACATACATTTTCGCCTTGAATTCAGCTCGCAACAGCAACTTGGTGTTAATCTTGTCTATTTCGAAAAGAAGAAGGATTGAGTTGAATCGGACCAAGCGCTTTGAAATGAGCCTGGATATTCAAATAGGAAAATTATACTGCACCATCGTGGCTTTCACATTCAACTAATAAGTAAATACAGTGGGCTCACTAAACTCCCTGGCCACCCTCTTAACTTTGGAGCGGCTAGTACTATATTCGTAAAAGTGATGTCTAGATATAGTAAAGTAGTCATGCGGTTCTGAGTTCGTTTTAAAACACAACATAAATGTAGGAACGATTAGTGTGTGATGAGAATTGTCGGTGTAAAGGATTTACAAAGAACAGCATTATAACGAACCAGTGAATACAAAAGAGAAAAATCGGTGGCTAACTTGTCACAAGCACCGTTCCTCATAGAATAGGTGTACCAATGCATTAAGGTGCAGCTGAATTACCAATCATTTCTTCCTTGTTCAGGCTCAGAACATCTAGAAACTCTGACTTTCTATACCGAATATAATCCCTCTAGAGACGAAACACCTTATCCCTTCTCTAAAGGTTGAATTTAAAGATATGACGGTCAAAAACAAAACAAGTATTGTTCTTGTTTCTTCTCATGAAATGACCACTAACGAAGCAGTTGTTAAAAGCTGTACCAAAATCTGGCGATTGTTTCAAACACATGAGCTGAAAGTTTCCAGGTTGAACAAAGTGAAGCTAAAACAAGGAATCTTTGTTGGTCGAGAAATCCACAAACTTGTAAAATTGAAAGAATTTGGCCTAGCATGACAAAAAAGGAAAAAGAAGCTAGAGCTGCTTTCAAGAATGTGATCAGTAAATTTCTGGGCAATTACAAAGATCCTGACTATAAAAGAGGGACTTTCCTTATAGAAAATTTCGGATCAGTCAGTGAAGCACAAATTAAAAAGTTTTACCACAAGGCATCAAAGATATGGAGAGAAAATATCAAGCAATATGGTGCATATGTACATAACCTTTTTTTAATTGTTTATTGCTGTTTAAAATGGGTTTCAAACTTTCATGCACATTATTTGCTCCTCTTGGTCAACCGTTTGTTTCATGTTTGTGTTACACATTAATAACATTAGATTAAAGTAGTATATGTGGTGATTTTCTTCCAGAATCTGCATCATAAAATGATGCAAGAAGTTTAAAACCAAGAAAACTTTCGACTTTTTTTCCCTCGCCCAGAAAAGGTACGTACAATCTGGCTACAGTGATTTCCATCCATTTAGACTACCAAATAAAAAATAATTGAGTGCTGAAGAATCTACGTGTATTGCCAAGAATATATTACTTTTCATGCATTTAAATACAAAAAAAAAGCCAGATAAATTGTTTGAGAAAATACTTTTTGATGGAGGATTTCAGCAAAGATAAAAATCAATTTTTCAAAAAATCCAAACATGATGGAGAAAATTGTAACTCATTTCGAAATCAGAACTCCAAATATTATATAAAGATCAGCAAAAAACTCTTATTCTGTACTACCGGAAACTTAAGTTTCCACAGGCCTGTTCTTAGTGGACGTCTTATATAGTTTCCCACCAAGCAAATATGGAATACATATTAGAGATTGATCAAAACATCATCCCTAGAAAAATGCGTACAAATGAGGCTTAATATGCAAGATGCATACTCAAATATTTTCGCAAGATGAAAGATTATTTAAAGCAAATATTAATGGATGAATATGTTAGTTAAAAATAATCGAATAAAATGTCTTGAACGTTTTCCTTCCGATGCTATTAAGTAATCGGCATCGATTGATTGATGTCTTCATTACAGTAGTTTTAAGTTAATATTCATTTATGTATTTCCCTTTTTATCTTCCCAATCTATTTGAAAATGTTCCGGAAAAACAGAAAATAGTTTTGGGAAAAGAAAATAAGAAAGAAATCGCGTTTTTATTGCTTTCATTCCCAAAACACGAAATACATTAAAAATGAGATTTCTCTCCTGACCCCCTTTTTCTTTTCTTCGGCTCCGAAAATCGATGCGAGTTTAAGCCATGTTTTTGGCTCCGTGCCAAGAAGCGTCGGTCGGCCAAGAATTCGGAGAGATGGGGAAAAACTTTTAATAAAAGGTCTCTTCAACTGAGGAAACACATTCTTAAATGAAATGAAAGACGAGAACTTTTTCTTAATTCCGAACTTCTTACTCGTATTACGGTCGGAATTAATCTCGGAAAAGATGCTACAATCAAAGTGATCCGCATGAAAAATGTTTATCAAATTCAAATGATGACACTGATGAGCGAGATTTGCTGATTTTAAACAAATTTCCCGCGGGAATTAGTCATAAAAAGTGAATCTTATTTGAAAGATATTCTCTCTTTTAACCCGTTACCTATTAATCCCTATTGGAAATTGGTTTTATAGGAAACCAGCCAATAAGAATAAGAAATGATAAAAAGGTATAGTTTTCAGCGAGGAGTCTGAAAAGAGGTGATCACTGGGCGGTAATGGGTTTAACTGTTCTGTCTGTACAGAAAACTGATCCGGAAAGTGAGTGGCTTTTGTCTGACATATCGCAAAGTGAGTTTTACAATGGACTAGAAATAAATAATTGATTTGCATAACCTGAAAAAGAGGCCGTTAAAAATTGCAGATTTAAGACAAATTTGTGAGCATACACAACACGAAATACATCTGTGATTACAAAAGTTTAAAATGTGGAAGGCGATGTTTAACATTGCTTCTGCAATGCCGTGTGAGTCGGTCATTTTTCAGTTTTTTTTTTTAAATCATTCATGTATAATTTTTGTGCATGGGAGATAAAGGGCACAAAAACAAATGAGCCAGGAGAGCAATTAAAAGTTTTTCTTTTGTACTGATTTGTATTACTGGATTGTCATTTATAAGCTTATAAAATGAAAATTTCTTTACCAAATTTAAGTGGTTTATACCATTGAATGGAATGAAAAATTGAGTATGATGACGCTTCATTATCGATTCTGAAAGAAAAAATAGTTCCTTTTATCTCCAGAGTAGAGATATACCGCCCTTTTAACCTGTAAGACCTTTATTTTCGCAACCGTTCTTCATAGATGCCTATTTGTAGCTGCAAAAATGCTCAAAACGAAGTGCAGAGTTAAGATAGAAAAAGCTTGAAGCGAAAAAAAAAATAAATACGAAATTAAACTTTTCATGCGGACTCCAGGTGCCGTAACTAAAATTGTAGAAAACAATCTCAATTGAAAAATAATTCCGGCACAAAAAAATGAAAGATATGTAATAAAAACTCGAAGAGATATTTAAATTCAGTTTTGAGGGCCTTGCAAAAAATGAGATCGGGACGTATCGTCCTTTCAGTCGAAGGACCGGTGGTCATTCTACTACAGCCGAAGCTTCTATATTTTCTCTTAAAAGTTAGCGACAGCGAGTGTAAAGTGGTGTTAGTCATAAAACGCCGCTATTCATATCTCGGTGAATATTGGTCGTACTAATGTCAAACTTTTTGTATTCAAATGCAGAGACGGCCCTAGCGGCGGACATTCCGGACCCCTGTCCGGGGCGGTAAATCTTAGGGGCGGCATTTTGGTTCGAATACCTAATATAAATTTTTGTTTAAGAAAAGAAAATGTATAAAACTATTTAACAAACATCATTTTTTTTTGTAACTTGGAATCTTGAAAAGTATGAATGTAGGGAAATTAAAGTGTGTCATTTAAATGTATCCACTTCAACACAACACAGCCTTTTTGGCTATTGCAACATTACTTATTAAAATAAACGAATGTTTAGAAACTATAATATCAACGGAGACAAATTAAAAAAAACTAACTACATTAGACAGTTTTTTTAAGCATGTAAAGATTTTGAAACTGTTGATAGGAGACAGTGGAGTCCCCGAGCATAGTTTTTTGGGAGAAGAAAAATTCTCAACTCACCAAATGAAGCGATAATTTCTACGGAACCCGAATCATCAGTGAAAATTTGCCGAATAAGAAATGTTTTTAGGAGGCTACAGTGTACTCTCATCGGAGCACACGTGATAAAATATTTGGAAATTATATTGACTGAATGGAATCATGGCATATAAATGCGCTTGATCTAGCACAGAGGTCGTCATCAGCCTATAGGTTCTAAGAACCCATTAGGGTTTCCCAGCTGAAAATAATCCGCAGATTTGAGCAGAAAATGAGAAGCATTGCAGAAAATGAGAAAAAAATTTTTTTTTTTAAGTTTTTTTAAATAAGTTTCGGAAAAATTTGTTTTTATCTTCAATACAATCCGCAGAAAATCCACAAAATGTTTTTTTTTCTTTTAGTTTTCTCTGAATATTCTGCAGATTTTTTTTTTTTTTTTTTTTTTAAAGCTTGTTCCAAATATGGTTAAATTTGCTGCAGATTTTTAAAAGTTTTTCAGCACATTATTTTTTGCTTAAAACTCATTGAAAAGTGCTAAAACTTTATTTCTTATTAAGTGTATGAAATGAACTATTAATTTTCTGTACCCCCGAGTGGTTACTCTCCTGATTTCTAAGTCTTTACACCATTTCTTTCAAATCTTTTAATGCATTTATTCCCGATTGATCATGTTACATTTAGTACAGTGTTGTGTTAGTCGGTGGGTTGGAGCGACGATCAAATATTAATTATATACCGAAAGCTGATGTGAGCAAGAGACGATGTGTTTTCTTTTCTCCTTCCAAACTCTTTTCTCTGTCGATTAATATCAACGACTTGCAGAATCACAAGCACGAGCAATTTCTATATATGATTGATTTTTATTTGCAAAAGAAGGTAAAACTTTTAAAAAGTGTTTGTTTGCATATTTTTCTCCTGATATTTTTGTAGCCTTGATTACTCCTCATACGACCTCAAAATGCAGAATTTTAGATATCTTTTTCAAATTTTTCCTCGGGGGAGAAACCCCCAAACCCCCTGAAGTTACACATATTTTATACTCCATTTAAAGTGGTCACTGCATCATTCTCTTCATGTCCATCCATCTTCAAAGTTTATGAGAAAACATAAACACATACACAAAAGAAAAAGACAGAAGCCGGCAGAAGCATTAAAAACAGAGAGAGAAAGAAGCATGAGGTTCTGTGTCGTAAGTTCTACGGACTACAAAAGGGGTCCCATATTTAAAACAACATAGGGTCAAATTCGGTCAAATCCTACTCTGAATATAAGAGTTTACTTTGTCACACTGCTTTTAATTCACAACATTTATTTATTGGCTCGTTTTTAGCAGCAGTTTTTTCTCTTCAAACTTTAATCGGGAAGAGGGGCGGCATTTTGAATTTCTGTCCAGGGCGGCAAAACTGCTAGGGCCGCCCCTGTTCAAATGCTTTTTTTGCTCTTGCTTTATCTAAATCAGTGGTCATATGGCTTACTCCTATATATACATAGATATGTGTGCCATTGCGTGAGCGCAGATAATTAATACTTGATAATATAAGGTGCTTGAGATATTTTATTTGCACTTAATGGGTCACACAATGATACAAGTAACGAACAAGAAGACAATTATAATAATGTTTACTATATAATTCTACTCTTTTAAAACTCTTGCATTCTGCAAGATTTGATTCTGGGAATAGCTGAGGTGATAAAAATGTTATCTCGTTTTGATATCTCCAGCTTTATTTGAAGTAAATAACGGCAGTTTTGAAAAAAGAGACCGTCGCAAAGTCAAAGAATGGGGAGGAGGGGCGTTTAACAGCTACTCATTTTTTTCCAAACATATATATCGTCGCATCAAAGCAATAAAAATACATATTATCCAAGAGATATCCTACTGTTGTTGTAAGGTGACGATATAGCGAAACATTGCATGCCCAGCTGTTGACCTGGAGGGGGGGGGGTTGCTATCACATAAACAAGCAAATCACGAGAATTGCAATACATTAGCGGAAAAAACATAACATCCTGTGTAACAATTAAATAGGTTCTCCCTTGATTTTTTTTTTTTTTTGAAATTGTAGTCCTGAAATTGCAGTTTCGAGCTCGGAGACTTTTCCTTGCAAAATTTCTCGAAATTGAAGTCCTAGAAATGGAGTTTTAGACTGGGGGGGGGGGGGGGGTCGGAGAAGCTCTCTAAATTTTCGAAAATAAAGTGCCCTACAACATTAAGTTGTAGACCCCCTTTATTGATGCTAATTGAAAAGATTGGATTCGGGCCTCTATATCGGAATTTTTTTCTTCAACTGAGATAATAAAACTGCATTTAAAGGTCATTTTTGATTACGTTGGGAAAAGCATTTGAGTTCAGAGATTCTCCCCCGAAATTTCCGAAGTTAAACTTCCACAATTGACATTTAAGAGTTTTAATGATGTGGGAGGGAGAGTAGGGGACATTCCCTCAGATTTTTTCTTTAATGTAAGCCTCTCCCCCCCCCTCCTTGAGAAAAAAAACAGTTGTTTATCTTTGATGAGAGAGATACTTTTTTTTTTATAAAATTTACTGGCACCCATTCTTTCATGTGGCACCACTATCGGCGGAATGCCATTGCCACGAGAATTTTAACGCCCAGTTTCCCCAGTATGGAGGCACCTGGGCTCTCTTCGATGCGAAACTGCACTAGGAATTTTAATGGCCAGGAGATACTCAATGCCAAACGAGTTCTCGAGAGATCTTTTGCAAGACGCATAATCCTACGACATGGACGCTGTCGATTTTCTGCATCTTGAAAAGATGCCGACTGGAGCCGGGTTTGATCCAGCACCTTTGAGTGTGAGAGGCCAGCGTTTTAACCACTACACCACTCTGTATTTAGTATTCGGAGAACTTAAACACCAAAAAAGTATATAAACTATGCCATATCGTGAGAAATTTTAACAGAAATATTCAAGCTAAGAACAACTTAAGAAACGATGAAATAAAAACTGGCACTGCTAATAAATTACCTTTCAATGCACAAGGTATCTTTGAGTATCTGAGAAAAGAATGAACTTGGTTCAAAGAGATGTTTGTTAAAGACTTTTTCTAACTGTTCCTTCCGAGGGAGACTTTCTCGATAGCAATTTAACCCTTTCGCTACCACCGGGACATATATGCCCCGCAGGCAGTTTCAAATGACTCTATGGGCTAAATATGCTTTGTATGGTTCTGAATGCATGTCCCGCTGGTATTCCTTGATATCACTGATAATTCAGTGTAATTTTCTTCCTTTTTCAGAATTTTACCGATATTTGCATTGTAACTGGTGTATTTCAGTACTTGCTTCTTTCCTTTCTCAGAAAAAATTGGTAGTGAAAGGGTTAAGCCTAGAATGTGTTTTCATTTCCAATCAGTTAGCCGGTTGATTTATTAGAACGCGCGCGGTTAGACACCGGGTTAACCGGTGTGCTCTATTCGAACACAAGCTAAGACGAACGTTTGCAAAAATAAAGGTTTGGTTGGTTAAAACGGAATGATTTCGAAAAAAAAGGAAGGTTCTCCATAATACGTCTTTTTATTTTATTTTATTTTTTATACAGAAGTCATTAGTTTCAACATACACGAGGACTACGTACTAAGCGCCTTGCCTCCTGACAAGCACAGGACAGTTTTGCGGCACAGAGAGGTTGAAATAACAACCATGGGCAAGGCGGGACTCGAACTTGCTGACGAGAAGAATAGGCCACTGTGGCCCCGTCTTATTAAGAAAAAGAAAAGAAATTGAAAGAGAAAATACTGACCTTCTGGGCCTTCCCCGCCGTTGCATCGTGACAGACAGCCCCGAGCCGGACCTCCGGAGGGGTCTCCCGAGCGAGTAGTACCGGTCGTACGCATCGGATCCGAGCGTGGAGATCCGCTGCTCGCTCTCCGTCCGGAGCAGCCGAGTGGACCGAGTCCTCAGGGACGGGTCCTCGAGGTACCGGTACCGCTCCGGCAGGTTCCGCTCGCTCCGAGGATGGACTTGCTGCTGGTGCGGCGGGAAGAACAGACGCCGGGGGTCGGTGGCCTCCGCGTGGAACGTATGGACCTGGAAGGAGTTTTTTAGTTTTAAAATTAATCCATACACAGGGACGTTATTTCGAAATTTTCCAATGGGGGGCAAAGGGTACATACACAATGTAAAATTCACCAAAAAGTGGCAAAAACCACGCCCGCTTATATACCAATAAATTGATTTCCCAAAGTCAGGGGGGGGGGGCATTTGACCCCCCTGCCCCCCTAAATGACGGGCCTGTCCATACATGGATCTCATGGGCGAAAGGGAGTAAATACGAGGGTTTTTTTTTTTTTTCAACCTCCGTTAGGCTATAAAAAATAAACGGATTCAAATACAAAAAATATTTTATTATCAAAAGTAAGGTACAATGCTCTACATAATCACCTTGACGATTGAAGCATTTGTTATATCTGTAAACAAGCTTTATAATAGCCTCCTCGTAAAATGTTGCCGCCAATGATTGGAAGTGAGTTGTGACGGTGTCTTTGGGTTCCACGCCACTTTGGAAGCACGATGCATTTCCAGACCCCAAGCAGACCCCAAGTCCCTGCTTCAGTTCAGGGAACAGATGAAAGTCACTTGGCGCTCGGTCGGAACTTTATGGTGTGTGTTCAAAAATGTCCCATTGAAATTGCTGAAGGAACCGTTGGGTTACACGAGCGCTATGATGACGGGCATTGCCATGGATCAGAACAATTCCAGAAGTCAGAACGCTTCTTTGTTTTGAATAGCTCTCTGTATGCGTCGCAAAATTTCACAATAAGAATCTGCATTAATTCACAAAACACTTCGCAATTCACACTTGGCGGGAGAATCAATAGTGACAGCCATGTTTATGTGACAGCAGCTTAACAGAAAATGACATGTTGGACTAGCCAGTGACTGATAGCGTAGAGAGAGAGATGCATAGTCACATACTATGCACACCGGCCATCTTCCGCATGCCTGGTGCGATCGGAGGTTGCAAAAAAAAAAAAAACAACCCTCGTAAATTAAAAATACATATAAAACAAAGAAACAAATAGACAAAAGAAAGTCAACAATTGGGAGAACAGCAGCAAACAGGAAAGAAAAAGGGCGGTTCCGAGGATCGTGTCGCGTGGGAGAAACAGGTGACTCTATGCCATTTTATCTCTCGCTTCCCAGTATTAGGCAGGAATTCAAGTGAGACACGAATGATCGCAACTCACCATTGCAATCGCAAATTCCCAAATTTGGATAAGTTGCAATCGCTATAAATGCTAATCGCACTGACGTCACTACGGGTGGAGCCAATAAGAGCTCACAAGCAGTCAGCGATCTCCTCTTATTCGCCAAGTAGGTTGTGACGTTTTATCTAGCTCGTTTTTCATAGGCAAACGTCACGCTGACGTCACGATGTTTTTATCAAGAAACGTTCTAATGTAATTCACTTCCAGTAGCGATTGCAATTAGCGATCGCTTGTTTCACTTGAATTCCTGACTAATTTAGTCAAGTTTCCCTCTCTCTGCGCGTTTACCATCCAGACTAGGAGGCGGTAAGAGTTCATAGTTCCGGTATTGCAGATGGGGCATCTATTGCTGCTCAGAACACCTATCCAGCTCTTCAAGTAAGAAAAAAAAGCAATTGACGGAAGAAGTAGCTTTCCTCGAATGGGGCTTGCTGCAATGTTAATCATTACCACTTCCAAAAAAAAATCTGATTTCATACTCTAACAAGAAAAACTTACAAAATTCGGGTTACCTGTTTAGCCGGAGAGCGGTACGTTTAAAGAGACTTGCTAGTATAGTATATACCTTAAGTATGAAGGTGCGCTGTTCAGGAATGAGGGGGAAATTGCTTTCGAAACTGTAAACCTCGCTATTTATCCCAGTTCCAAAAATGTGATCTTACGGAAGTTGTTACGTCAGAACCGGCAGCTTGTAAGTTCTTAAGCGTGGTCGGTCATTTTACAAAATTATTAATAAAAATTATTAATTAGTCAACATAATTAATTGTAAATAATAAAATTACGGAATTCCCGTTATTGAGAGTCAAATTGCCAGCTTGGACACATGGTGATATTAACATTTTCGAAAGCAATTTCTCTTTTCTTTCTAAGTTATGAACCTTACGATCTTTGGAAGAAACTACGCTAGCAAGTCTCAATATGCCGATCTGCTAAAAAGGTGACCCGAAGTGTGTTAGGTCTCTTCTTAAGAGAGTTTTAAAAGTATAGATTTTGAAATATAATTTCCAATAGTATACCCTAATCAGTGTTTATTTGAATAATTTCAAAGAAGCAATTTAGAGGGTAGGAAAGTTTGGTACTTACCGTATGTTCAGCTAGTGTAGTTGGAAAGCTGGGTTGCGGTTTGGGCTGCCTGGTGAGTACGGCTTGCGGATCTCCCCACATCTCGTGCTGTTTCGGAGTCCCCATGTGGCTTAGCTGTGAGTAGTAGGGTGCCACCTAAAAGAGCAAACTTCAAGTGAGTGCAGCTCATCAATAATAAAATTGTATTATTAAGTTAATATTAAAACCTTTGACATAGAGTGATAACTTAAAGTCCGCTGCAAGTCGATTTTTTCAAACAACTACGCATCATTTATGCTGTTTCAAAGCCACGAAATGGATGGTCATTTGTAAAGAATCGCCTCAACTATCATTGTTCCTAACACAGATTTATGATAAATTGTTTAATTGCTAAGAGATGGTGTCTACACCTCCATAATTTGGATGAAAGGCAGACAAGAGTGAGGATATTTCTCCAGTATCTTGTGCTTTTTCTGAACAGCTGTAGCGACCGACCGCAAGATTTTTGGACCAACAGATGTTAGACAGTAGCTAGAAATGATTGTTCATCCAAACTGAACTTACATCGGGTTGCTGCCTTTGATTTGGTACTTGATGATGAGATTCCAGCAGGACTTGCGTCCTGGCGGGCGGCACTCGCATCCAGTCGTTCGGCGCATTGTAGTCGTCGTTGGGCTCCTCGACGAATTCCTTCTTGACGACCACCACGGGGGGCCGGACCTCGTCCAGGGCCGGCCGGGCCGCCATGGCCGCCGTCATCCGGCCGCTGATGCGAGACCGGATGGTCAGCACGAGACGACGAGGGATGGACATGATGATGACCACGTCATCCAGGCTCACATGCCGGACATCGACCAGGTTCACAGCCAGGATCTCGTCCTCCACCTAGTTCAAAGAAGACAGCGTTCAATTCTACGTTCAAACGTGGAAGGCGGAAAACAATTTGATTTTAGATCAAAAGGTTTGCTATTTGGGCGATTACGAGGAGGTCAATTGCCGCCTTGGGCTTTGGGAAATCAACGTACCGTCGATCCCGCTTATTAGAATATGGGTTAAAGGAATATCCCGCATAATATAATACATTTTCAATGTACCAAATCGTTGTATTGCATTATTTTTACCCTGATACTGAAATATCTCGCTTTTTAGGATAACTTTTCGTGGCAAAATGGCTATTCCATTAAGCGGGTTCGACTGTAGTTACATATTAATGGGGGTAATTTTTTTTTGTGTGTAATTTGCATTGAACATATACCCTTTGTCGCCATCGCCCCAGAAAAATTCGAAATGGCGGGTCTGAGGTTTGCTGTTTTGTGTGTCTCATACAAATCTACGTTCATTAGGTTGTAACTAGCTCCTGTGGGGGTTCCTGAAATGGAAGCTAGCAAACCCACTAGTACCGAAAAACAAGTTAAGTGCTGTAAGTTGGATTTCCACTTCAATAGGAATATTTAGGCAGGAATCATTCACATAACTTGTTGGGACGCATCCTAATAATGGACTTCAGTATCTACTTGTCACTTCTCACGGACTTGGCTATGTGTCACCAAATTTGGCACTTCAGCCACCCTGATGTCAGTTTATAAGTCTCTGAAGACACACAGGCACCTGTTTTAACATTTTGCACTTTGTTGCAGCTTGCCAACTACCGTACTCGTTACGCTGGCTAAAGCCTTGGTTTCCTAGAACGCGACAATAGTCGTCAACGCCGGGCGGGACTGCACGCTGGAATCAGAACCACTTTGATCGGAGCGTGGCGTGAAGCGACATCAATCTGCGGCTCAGGCGCATGCGCAGAAGAAGGCGGCGACCGTCGCTTCGCCAGGGATCGACGATTTCACTCCTAGGAAACCAGGGCTTAAGCGGGCTGCTCTGGCTGACGTTTGGTTTTGGAGATACTTTGTCAATCAGAGCAGGTGGCAAAACGTTCAATGTATGAAGAATTTGTGAATTGTCGATTCTTATTCTGTAATGATTTAATATCTGTAATTACATTCTAAATCTATAAAGTTAATTACGGTGAAAATAGCATCTAATAAAACTTTTTAAAAAACCTTGCATCCATTTTTTAGTTTTTCTACTTATTAGAAAATACGTAAGGAAGAATGAAGTGATATTCAAGTCCAAAGGTTGCTGTAAATAATTGACTAACAAATCTTATTTCGATCTAAAAAATTAGTAACTTTTTAATTTAAAATTTTTTAATTTTAAAAGTTTCTATCAGTACTATTGTATTAATTAGGTGTCATTTTAAGATACCATATTATTCAATATTTATTTTACTGAAGGAAAAAGTTTGCTCATTCTTTGTGAATAAAATACTGACATTTTACATTTGTGCTGTAGGTTCAAAAATCTTTAAACCTATATACAGTTTCGGAAGAACTAAATTTTGGAGAAGCACTTGCAGTTGAATATTTCGGGCAGCTCTGCGAAAAAGTGTTTTAAAACGAGAAAAAAATTCGGTTAAATGAAATGTGAAGGGTGCAAGAAAAATGTCATAAATCCAAGAATTTGATCGAAATGGAGATTCATAAAAGTGAACTGTAACTCTAATAGGAAGAGATGAGTATATAGTAAACTCAGTGCGTATTGCGGAATACGAATGTGGAGACTAATGAGATGCTGTGTCACGGAGATATCCTTTCGAAGACGGAAGATAGTGTTCCAAAAAGGAACATACTCAGCAAACGACGTAATCGAAAGATAAGAGGAGAAAATGGTGAAAAAAGAAGTTTCTGGGATTCGATCATCATAAAAGAAACTGCAACCGAACCCGAGAAGGTCATCAAAGGTTCGGCAAGAAAAGGATGGGTTTTAAAGATGAAAAGAAATGAATTGAAGTAAGAGAAGAAAGGTTTGTAGTGATTCTAAGAGTAATCGTAGTTGGTTGATGAGTAAAAGAAGAATAGAATTCTAAGCAGAGGCTACACAATGAAGCAGAACAAGAAGAAAAATACAATCCATATAATTGGATGCTGCACTGCAAAAAATAAAGTGTTGTTTTACAGTATAATACTGGCAGCAGAGGTTCCAGTTTAAAACTGTAAAATGCACAGTAATAAACTATAAAATTACCAATTTTACAGTTTATTACTGTAAAGCAGCAATTTTACAGTTTATTACTGTAAAATGAGCAATTTTTACAGTTTGTTACTATAAAATTAGTTGTAATATACTGTAAAAACATCTATTTTTTACAGTGCGATTGTTAAAAAGTCAATCCGAATTTCCGATGTGAATTATCAGTGCTATTTAAAAATCACTCGATTATCCGCTGTTGATGGAATCTGAAAGAGAGCTAAAAACCAATGAAGTATTTTCGGTGAATAAACAAGTTAAAAATTTGACAAAAAGATTATGATAGCTATGAAAAATGAAATAGAGTGCTGAGTTTCATAACGCTTCTTCAAAACTCTAAAGAAAAGGCTTTAACCTTTACATGCGAAAGGAATGAAATTGTTAGTCATGCGACTGAATACGAATCATTAAAATGAGCCTGAATTACCGATTGTCCGCCTCCGGATTATCAGAGGTGCCGAGTAAGTTCTTCAAATTATTCACTTGTAGCTTTTTTGCTTACAAGTGGAGAAGCTCTTGAGAAAGGTTTCATTTCATTGCTGTGTCGAGAAGACAGATTTGAAAAACTTTTCAATCAGTACTTTGCGATTCTTAAAAGTATTTAATGTTCCTTATATTAACTTTATATTTATAAAGCAGCTGTGGTGGTAAATTTTCTAGTAAATTTTTGACCCATTGATTTCTTCAGGAGCGAAAGATGGTCGGTAGAGAGAGCGGCGAAATTTAACTGGTATCTTAATGCAGTATTTCCTATTGTTTTCTTCTATGTTTGAAATGCAATCAATATTAGATATAATTTTTATTGTACAATTGAACTGAAGTTAAAAATATTTTCGTTTGACATCATTTAGAACTTTCTTAAATGAAACGTATTTAAAAATATTAAATTCTAAAGGTTATTCAAGCTCTTAATTTTTTTAATACCATTTGTGTAACAAAGAATGTCTTACGATATCGAAACGCTAAGCTATTTTCCTTCATTAAGTTTTATGAGGTATAAACACGCTTTACTACAGGCAGTATTGAAAACTATTAAATTTTTAATAAACTAAGCTATTTCTAAATCATTTTGAAATTCAAGGCTTGATACGAGGCAAGACAACACGGGCAATGTTTTTTACAGTTTTCTTTTTATCTTTAACCCGTTACCGCCCAGTGATCTGTTTATAGATCACCTCTTTTCAGACTCCTCACTCAAAACTGTACCTTTTTATCATTTCTTATTCTTATTAGCTGGTTTCCTATTGGAAATTGGTTCAATAGAAAACCAGCCAGTAAGAATGAGAAAAATGCAAATGAGGACAAGAATAAGTTCTTGAAAGAAACGCAAACATAGGAGACTCTGCTGCTATCCTCAAGTATGAAATAATGCGCTGTAGCGGCGCTAATGAAGTAGTGACTGCGCATCGATTAAAAACATCAAGAAGTAAAACTGACATGTATGGTATTCCACTTTTTTTTAAAGGGAAAATCTTTTGAAAAATAGTTAATAATGCTATTTTTTCGAAGACCTAATTACTTAACCAGACATAAAGCAAAAGAAATCAAAAATAATTAATTTTTATTAGGGACAAAAGCTTGGGATAAAAACTTTTCTTATATTCATTAGAAGCCATCTGGAATATATATTTTGAGGTTTTCTCTCATCTGAATAAGTAACATGAACAATTTTTGCGTTTTTCTGTACAAGCAACAGAACTTGGTTTTTTGCTTAAGTCTGTCTGACACTCTCAGTGGATTTTGAACCATAAGATGGGTAGTAAAAGTTTCTTGTTTTGATGGGTACCACATTGCGCCTCTTAAGTTGCAAAAAAGATTCTGTAGGGGAAAGTGGGACAAAATGGGACAAAGTGGAATTGTTAAGATACCTTTCTTTGTTCAATATGAACTACTGGAAATTTGTTCTGAAAACTGCAGTGGGGCATAAAGAAAGAACAATCTATTTTAAGGTAAAACTTATATTGAAACATTATGTTTTATTTTTGGCATTAATGCTTGTCTTCAAAAGAAAAAATAGTGGAAATTTTTCACTTTAAAAATAAGTGAGGCAAAGTGAAGAATAAAATATTTTCCATTTGTCTATCAAAAGTAGTTTTCATCAAATGAGTAAATAAATAAAAGAATAAATGTATAAATGAATAATTAATTAACCAATGAACAATTAAATAAATGAATTAATTAATGTATGAAAAGAAATGAATTAATAAATATAAAATGAGTAAGAAAATAAGTAATGCTTGAATAAATAAGAAAACTAATAAGAGAAGGAAGATGAATGAATACAGAAGTGATTTAATAAAGGAATGTATAAGTAAACAAAATGAAATATTTCACATTGCTCCGCAAGACAAATGGTATGAAATATTTAAAATCAAAACATACCTAATATTAGCTAAATAATTACTTCACTGAACATCAGTAGATTTCAATTAATACTCAAAATTCGAGTTACAGAAATTTTATAATGACAGTTCTACAGTAATTTTCGGCAGAAGGGCCGCATCAGGGTAATCGCTCGTCAGAGTTTCTAAAGCGTATTTCGGACAAATGTTCTTTCAACAGGAGGTAGTCACTAAGTTCTAAGCTCGGACTATAAAGTGGGTGGAGTTTGGACTTAATTTGCCTTCTAAGAGTAGATAACTGCTAAAGTCTCAGCTACAGTGTCTAGCGGGACTGAGCACTTCAATTCACATGCAGACTGATTTGTTTGAAAACGAGGAAAGCTACAAAACAACAGTATCATCATTAGGGTCACATTTTGAGATTGCAATGAAATTTTTAAGGAAAATATTCAAAACGGAGCAGCTTACATAAAACTATAAAAATGTTTCTTTAGAAGGTGACATTTATATGAAAGACCATACAATCATTATTTCGAGAATGATTCTAGTATTTAATTCCCCATCATTTACATTATTCAGGAATTCAAATACCTATTAAGTATATAAAAAAATTCAGAACGTTGAATTTATTTAAAAATAAGTTTAATGTCGAGGTTTTTACTCATCTCTTGATTTAAAAGTAGATCATTAAAATGCACAATGCTTCCAGTTTTTGCTTCAAAACACTAAAATATTCGCTTCAAAAGGTTGGCACCAAAATTAAAAAAGGTGAACAAATAATGTGCAAAAGTTTTGCATTTAAATATGGACTTGGACAACTTTGTCTTAAGTTTTATATTTCTATGAAGAATTCATGACTTACCTGAGTGTATATCCAATAACGCTCACAAAATGCTGATTTTTCTAGTGAAAATTCTGTTTTGGAAGCGGAAACGTTCGACATAATTTTGATTTTTTTTTTACTCTGATTAGCAGTTAAATCTCAATTGTTACAAAATTCCTGTTTGTTTCACAAATTTGACCCTGATGCATTATTTTTCACTGGTCAATAGAGTTTGCTTTTCTTTATTACTCATATTGCATTGTCACAATGAAACTAGAAAATGTAACTGGTTCGGGTAACGAATTATTATATCCGTATGACTCATTCATTACTTCCAAAGTATTGAAAAGGGACACGAAAACTGCAACATCGAAGCTATTGGCACATTTCCTAACTGTGTGACAGTTTGTTGACCATTTCAGTGAATACGCAGACAAAAGCACAGTATGTAGGAGTCACAAAGTTAAGTGACACCAGTCAATGGAAGAGACAGTTTTCGTAGCTAATGTTTATCTCTTTTTCGAGTTAGAGGAAAGGGTCATTGCCATGCGTGGATATGAGTTCAAATAGCGTAGATTGACCGAAGACGCCGAATCGTACAAGATGCCGCATCACTTCACCAACAAGCATTAGCAAAAACATTGTTTGATGGATTTTCAACAAAGAAAAGAAAAGCATAAAAATTCATTTAACAAATTAATTCAGGCCATAAAGGGTTACACTGTCGCAATTTCCCTTCGGTCAAGATTTTCTATCCAGTTTCTGTGAAAACAAAAAACACAGAAACAGGGTAGGTTTGCCACTCCCCCTCCCCTCCTTTCACTCGAGACGGCATTGATATTTGAGAGTAAAACAAATGGCTAGTGACTAGTAAGTCCAAAAAATGAGTGGCAACTTTGATGCAGTCAATGGCCACTTCGAACCAGAATCCAAAAATAATCGCACTCCATCTCAATCTGCATAAAAACGTGCAATACACTACCTAATGTTCATACCCTTAATCCATAATTTAAGCTATACATTTTTATCTATTTATTCATAGAAGAAAAAGGCGTTTTACATTTAAAAAAATAAACTAATTGAAGGGGCAAGTGGATGCAGGTGATATGTGACATTTGAATTTCGCCGATTTACACAAATTCAAATTAGTGTGTGTTCAATTGTATTAACTCACAGACACAATTGAAGGGGCAAGTGAATAAAGGTGACATATGACTTTAAAAAAAAAAAATACTACCTTATCACCTTCACCCATGATAAAAAGTAAGTTTTTCCAAAATTGTCACATATTACCTTTATCCACTCGCCCCTTCAATTATTAATTGGCTTTTCATTTGCTTATCTATTTTAATAATCGGAGCTGAAGGATTGGCATTTTGTGTGTTTGTTCATAAAAATACATTCGTAATGGTTTGGTTGGTTGGTGTCGTATTCTCAATGATATTACAAATCATGGTGTGCTTGAATAGTCTTAGCTATATCAATGGCATTACAAGAGTACAAATCTTTCTCTGTAGGGTAGTTTAAGATATGAAGACTGCAGGATAGTTGAAAACATGATATGGTGTGAGTTCTTCATCGAGACAGTTTCCACAGTTTTGATAACTTTTAGTCCCATCAGCAGAAAATTTCATGTTTTTATGATGTTTTGTTCTTAACCTGATGAGAGTGGAGGCTGTTCTTCTGTCGATGTCAAGATTGGTTATTTGATCATATGCTTTGATTTTAAAGGGGGTGAAAATTTTTGATCCATACATTCGTAATGAACTACATAAATTGGAAGTTGGCAAACAGAGCATTTGAAAAACTGACCTTGAGGAGTCCGCTGCTGTAGACGGCGCTCTCGAGGGCGATGCGGGAGATGAAGACGCCGTCGCTCTGGGTGAGGAGGTCGCCCTCCCGGATGTAGAGCCCGAGGGTCTGTCCGGGCCGCTTGACGATCTCGACGAACTGCACGGCGTGGCCCGCGTCGCCCAGGCGCAGGTAGCGGCGGCAGGCCTCGGCGCCGGCCCGGCCCAGGGAGGCCGGGTCGAGAAGGCGCACGATCATCTCGCCGCGCCGCTCGACGGCCTCCGCGGCCCGCGGGTCGAAGTCCTTCTCGACGGCCTCGATCTGGCGGAAGATCTCGCTCGAGATGCCGCTCACCTTTCGGAAGTCGCTCTGCACCACCATCTCGGGCATGAGGCGGGCCCGCCGCCGGGGCGCCTCCTCGCCCAGCGCCGACGCCCCGGGCTCTCCGCCGTCGCCGCGGCCCTCCTGCAACGACAGACACTAATCAATGGAGGGAACCTCTCATTCATTCCCTTACGACTTTTTATTGGATGACATTGGCACACATTCCCACTCTTGACATTTAAATACAATACATGCAATTCCTTGTATGGAACCACTATGTATCTTAATATGAAGTATCAACTATATATATATATATATATATATATATATATATATATATATATATATATATATATATATATATATATATATATATATATATATATATATATATACCGTAAATCAGGGTTACTTGGACCCTAAGGGGTTACTCGAGCCCACTACAATAAAATGATAAAATCTAGGTTTGGTACCTACTAGTTGAAGACTTGCACGTAGTTCCTCGTTTCTCCACTAGGTAGAAGCCCTCTGCAGTCTCTAACGCTAGTACCAAAACCCAGATTTTATCATTTTACTGTGGGCTCAAGTAGCCCTCAAGTAGCCAAGGTATATATATATATATATATATATATAGGGTGTCCACTCCTATCGTGGACCAATAGCTAATTTCTTAACCGTTAGAGATAAGCATATAGTTCATTTAGGAAAAAATCTCTAAATTACGAAAGGAATTTTGGGTCTATTCAATGTTTTTCAAAAAATCAAATTTTGAAAGAGTTACGAAATTTAGATCTTTATACAGCCCCCCAGTCCTATATATCATATTTAGTAAAACATTCTTGACACTGTAACGTTTAAAACTGAAAAAAAAAATACTGTTCTACCACAAAAATTGACCGAGTTATGACGTTTTGAAAAATTAAGATTTTGCATTATTTCATGACGTCATGTAATTTTTTTTTAGTTTTAAACGTTACAGTGTCAAGAATGTTTTACTAAATATGATTTATATGACTGGTGGGCTGTATAAAAATCTAAATTTCGTAACTCTTTCAAAATTTGATTTTTTGAAAAACATTGAATAGACCCAAAATTCTTTTCGTAATTTAGAGATTTTTTCCTAAATGAACTATATGCTTATCTCTAACAGTTAAAAAAGTAGCTATTGGTCCACGATAGGAGTGGACACCCTGTATGTATGTATATATATATATATATATATATATATATATATATATATATATATATATATATATATATATATATATATATATATATATATATATATATATATGTATCGAAAATCGCGAATAATCTGAAAAAAGGCATAAAATAAGGGGTAAAGTAGTTAAAAATGTCTTTTCCTTAAAAATAATTGCACTACACCTAAAACGTGACAATTACAAACAGTGACGACAAGTACTGCAAAAAAATATACACTGAAGTGACAAAAGTCATGGGATAGCAATATGCAAATTTTCAGATGGCAGTAGCATCGCATAGAACAGGTATAAATGCGCAGTGCTTTTACAGAGCTTTCATTTCTGTTCAAGTTATTCATGTGAAGAGGTTTTAACGTGATGATGACCGCACGACGTGAATTAACAGACTTTGAACGCGGAATGTTAGTTGGAGCTAGACGCATGGGTCATGCCATTTCGGAAATCGTTAGAGAATTCAACATTCCCAGATCCACTGTGTCAAGAGTGTGCCGAGAGTATGAAATTTCAGGCATAACATCCCACCATGGACAGCGCAGTGGTCGACCGCCTGCACTTAAAGATCGAGACCGGCGACGTCTGCAAAGAGTCGTAAATTCTAACAGACAAGCAACACTGCGTCAAATCACCGTAGAAATCAATGTGGGACGTACAATGGACGTGTCTGCTAGAACTGTGCGGAGAAATTTGGATTTCTTGGGCTATTCCAGCAGAAGACCGACTCGAGTGCCTTTACTGACAGAACGACATCGCTTGCAGCGACTCTCGTGGGCACGTGAGCATATCGGTTGGTCCCTAGATGAATGGAAAACCGTGGCCTGGTCCGATGAGTCACGATTTCAGCTGGTAAGAGCCGATGGTAGGGTTCGAGTGTGGCGCAGACCCCACGAAGCCATGGACCCAAACTGTCAGCAAGGCACTGTTCAAGCTGGTGGTGGCTCCGTAATGGTGTGGGCTGTTTTTTCATGGCATGGACTTGGTCCTCTAGTGCGACTGGACCGAACATTGACTGGAAATGCTTATGTGCAGCTACTTGGAGATCACTTGCAGCCATTCATGGACTTCATGTACCCAAACAACGATGGGATTTTTATGGATGACAATGCGCCATGTCACCGGGCCACAACTGTTCGCAATTGGTTTGAAGAAAATTCTGGACAATTCCAACGAATGATTTGGCCACCTAGATCGCCCGACATGAATCCCATTGAGCATTTATGGGACACCATCGAGAGGTCTGTTCGTGCCCAAAATCCTGCCCCATCAACGCTTTCACAATTATGGACGTCTATCGAGACAGCATGGCTCAATATTCCTGCAGAAGACTTCCAACGACTTGTTGAGTCCATGCCACGTCGAGTTGTTGCACTTCGCCGGGCAAAAGGAGGGCCGACAAGATATTAAGAGGTATCCCATGACTTTTGTCACTTCAGTGTATATATATATTTGTGTTTGAGGGTTAGGCCCTTTATTTAGGGGGGGGGGGCAACCACTCAAGAGGGCCAAGCATGTAATATAATAGTTTTCTTCAGAGGGTTGGATTGAATTTTAATTTTCCTTTACATAATTGCACGGGCATCGGCGGGCGGGTACTGTTAGTATTTTTATATATCATAAGTATATATATATATATATACTAAAATTACGACTAAACCTTAAAACATGCCAAAGCAGAAATCTGGGTTCTAAAGTTAGTAAGCCATGTTGACTTGAGACAACATTGTGGGGTTACACCGGTTTATATATATTATTTTTTTTTGAAGTTTATATATATATATATATATATATATATATATATATATATATATATATATATATATATATATATATATATATATATATATATATATATATATATATATCATCTGGGAATGCTTTTGTACCAAAAATTCTTTGTGGGCGTTAAGAATTGAAAACTGAAACGCATGGTTTAAATTCTTTTTCTTTCGGTGAAATATCACATTTAATTTTATTAATTTTTTAAAAAATAATAAACGAAAAACTGACGAGTTAACTTAAAATGATTTATTCCAATATACTTTTCTTTATTGCTATTTAATTCAGTATTTTTTTTTTTTTTTTTTTTTCAAAAATTGTCTTGGATATAGGGGCGGTAAGAATAATAAGATACTTAATCGAGCTTTGAAAACGAAACGAAATTCAGCTACACTGCGTTCCGACTGCCATAACCCAGAAACGTAATTTACAGGGGTAGGATAGGAAGAAGTATTCTCTTAGGAGGCCGTGTTTTTAGCTGCAGTGAAAATACTACTTTGAATGCTTTTATCCATTATTGTTTTAAAAAAAGCGGTACTTTGTTTTTAATATAAATATGCAGAGCACTTTGTAATAAAATAATTTTATCACGTATCTTATTGATGATAAAATAATATTAGAGACACAACTAATTAAAAAAAAAACATTTCCTTGAAATTCAATAATCTCAAATAATCTTAAATTAATTATCAGTTGAGATCGGACAAATTAAGGTTTTCCTATAATGCCAATCGATTCTATTTTAGGGCTATGCTCATATAGGGACTTAGGACTTAAAATCAGTACTTTCCATTTTACAAATTTTAGGATATCTTTAACATTGTTTTGAACGAAAATACCGTAGAGTATCAAAAATCCGAAGTAATTGGGATCAAACTACCTCGGATTACTGAAAACTTTGATTTTCCGAGAAAAAAATTTAACGGTAGAAACATAACACTTTTAACCCATTAATACCTGACATTTTTTTTTTCAAAAGATATATTGTAGATTGATTACAAACAGTGTTTAATGGGCAGGAAAAATAATTAAAAAATATTATGTTACAAACAATTTTTTTATTAAAGAAAAAAAAATTGTACCTTAAAAGTTACGACAGACCCCTTAGGGTACATACTTTTTTTAATAAAATTTTTTTCTCCCTACCAAAGAATATTTAAAAAGACATTTTATAAGAAGAAATAAAATCAGCAATTAACATAAACTGGGAAACTTGGTATAACTTTGAAAACTTAGCTTTTTTTCCTGAGATTGACGGAAAATGAAAGATGTAATTTTTGCTAAAGATCATATTAAAACTGCCACAAAACACACTTTACGATGGTTATGCGCTGCAATCTGTTAATAACGAATTGAGACAATACCAGGGTACTCATTGAACACTATTATTTGGTTGAAATGTTCATTTTGTGGACATTCAGACCCTTTTTTGGACCGTCCCTAAAAAGGAACGCTAGGCATCAATGGGTTAAATCTTCATAGGAAAGATAAGCTTAATTTCAAGTCGTTTTACATATCAAGTTATTATTTCCAAAATATAACTTAATATAAGTATAAATAACTCTAGTATTTTGAGAATTTCTCGTGACACCAGGTGAATATCTTTGACACCGACTTCTCAATACTTTTTTAACTACTTTATTGAGAGTACAAAATCAATTTTCCCAATAGTAAAAAATTTTTTTCTTCCGATTTTAATGCTAATTATCTTTTTAGTTATTAAAGATAGGCCTTAAAATGTCAATAAAGCACCTCGGATTAACCGGAACCTCAGAGTTTTGAGACTCGGGTTTTCGAGACTCTACTGTATATTCTTCCAGCACACTTAATTAATCATTTCATTGGCCGCTTTCCTCTGTTTGACACAATAATCTATCCAATTATGTCTTGAAAATGAGAGAGAAATAAGAAAATGCCCTATTATTTCGCGAAAAGGATTTAGAGTTTATAATGCAAATTGAAAAGTGCATGTGTATCCTAAATATTATTTTTGATTTGTTTTGATAACAACTAACCAAGTAGCACACTTCGTTTTTTAAAGGTTGTAAAATGGTTATTAACGTTGTGACAACGGATTAAAAACGTTTTTAAAACGTTAAAACGTTTTTTGTGCTACCTGGGTAAGGAACGTGCATTTATGAAGGTCACACCGCTTAAGAAATCACATTGTTTCAGAATTTTAAAAGATTTCACTATTTCCAACGAAGATATAATCGTTGCAGTCCTATATACACTATTATAATAAATGACTCCGAACCAAAAATATTGCAAAGAAAAGGTTTAAAAGGAAAAGAAATAATTATATTGAGATGGTCTAAGAGATTTGAGTTTAATAATAATAATCAAAACAATAAAAAGAAATAAAACTACAATTTAAAGAGTTTTTAAAATTTAAAGCACTTCCTCAGTAGAGTTGTAAAGGTACTAAACATAACGGTAATACATACTTAACTAACTCCTACATTTGGTTTTTTGATGTACTGTCCTAGGGACAGGAGACGGTGGGAATAATGAGATACATTTCAAACCAGGGCTATTAATATCTCTAATAATTTAATTTTTATAAGACTTGCAATCTTGTATAACGATGAGCATTATAAATAGAAATAAAGCTGACTTTTCTTAAAAATAGTTTCGGTAGAGTGACAATAGGCCTTAACAGTTTCCATTACTAGAGAATCGCTCTAAGGTAAATTTAAGTTTTTTTTTTCCTTACATTTAAGTTTTTTAGATATAGTACTTATTTTAAAATCTAGGTATGTGTAGCATTTAAAAAACATGTAGCATTAGAGTACAAGTGTTTTATCCAGGGCCTGATTACAAAATAGGCCAACTAGGCCGTGGCCTGGGGCCCCTGCCGTTTAGGGGCCCCAAATAGCTAAAATTACTTCAGTCTATGGCTAAAATTTATTCTTACTTGCCATTGTAAATCGTTAATGATAATTGCATTTACAATTGTTCTCTCAAGTGTGAATACAAGCAGTCGACGAATTATTATACTAAGGAATCTGCTTGAGAATGGGAATTTCACATCATGCTTATCTCGAACAATTGCACTATTTTTATGTGTTTATTTTTTTATGAAGCATTGCTATTAGATGCTGAAGAGTGTTTTGAATAAAGAGGACGAAGCCTGCTTGGCTTGATTTCAAATCGTATGGCTCCGTTATATCATTTCTTTGAGTTGGTTTTCCCAAACCCATAAACAATGTTTACGCGCTTGTGAGAATCATGTCGAGCTCTTGGCACAAATTCAGTAGCTCTTGTCTGAAGAGCCATCATAGTTGAATGTTTTTCGACTATTATTCATTTCTGCATCATGTCATGAATTACTGTCTAATAGTTTATAGTATGACCTTCTTCGCATTTGCGCGAGTCCGGAGGTACTTTTGATTTTCTCAAAGTAAGGGGGAAATTCAAAGTAACATTTAACAGGGAAGTGATAAGCGAACAAAAGCGTCGGGAAGTGCGCCTCCTTTACCTACAACCCCTTTTTCAAATAGAAGCGTTCGTGACTGAAAGGCGCGGAGTTTGAAAACATACAATAATAACAAGCTCTTCAGCAGAAAATACTATTATTTTCTCAGTATAGTATGAAACGTATAATACGTTTCTTAAGAATGACCGATTTTTTTTTCATACTCAATGCATGAATTACTTTGGATACTTTTCTGCTGAAGAACCGACATTGCTTTCAGTGACATGTCACAAATAGTTGCTTTTTTTTCCAAACAATCGAAATTGCTTTCTCTTTCATTTCAAAAATTGCTGTTTTTTTTATTGAACAACCGAAATAAGTTTCACTCTCATTGCACAAAGTGCTGTTTTTTTTTTTTTCCGAACAATCGAAATTGCTTTCACCCTCATTGCAAAAATTGCTGTTTCTTTTGAACAACCAAAATTGCATTCACTCTCATTACGCGAGCTACTTTAGATATCTTTGAGCTTACATGTATTTCGAATTTGTTTTCCTTTTAATTACGAAAATACTTTATGTGTTGATTAAGTTTATACTTTTCAATTTACATATCTTTTACTCTTCGGTTACGCAGTTTAGTAAGGGATTTAACTTTCTTTCCATTAATCAATCAGAAATACAGAAGAAGGACAAATCCTACGTCATCTGTATGTAAATATATAGAATTCAAAATGAAACATGTGAAACTGTGGAGCTGATTCGATCGTCAAGTTGATAGTTTATCACTTCAAATCTAAGTTTTTGTTCGAATCTGTAAAGATTAATATATCAGCCGTGTAATGAGATTGAATTTTTACACTATTTCCTGAATTTCGGTTACTGATATTTATCAATATACAATTAATTTAAAAATATGTTTGCAGTAACATTGAAAATATGAATGTGTGCAATTAAAAATAGTTCACAAACAGTATTTTTTTTACTTGAATAATCTGTATATTCTTTTATAATGTGTATTTTAAGAACTGTTCTTTTTGATTAACGTGATTTGTTTAGTTTACTCTTAATTAGTCTCTCCACTTGTGCTTTGTCGTCTTGTTCATTAAAAAAAATTAAACATTGCTTATGTGTTTTGCTTTGAGTAGAAAAAACTTAAAAGACTAATGAAAATCAAAGAGCTATTCGAAAATGAATAATAAAAGTAGTAATTAATCTAATGTTACAATAAATATATCTGAGTTATGCGATCATTTACTTGAACCAACAAACATATACTACATATTATTATGAGTTACTCAATATATAACCTTTTCCCTCTGAAAAAATCCAGATTACATTTCATGAGTAATGTTTTGAATAGTAAGGCGAATGGTGTTTTCTTGTTATCTGCCGATATACGGTGTGAGGACAAAGCATGTAGAGACTCAACACACATTTATTTTGCATTTATCAAATTGTTCAATTGCTGTCAACTAAAATTAAATGATTTTCTGCCGTAATGATAGATCCCTTTTATTTTTCAAATGACAAATTAACTTAAAAACACTTGCCAAAACACATCAAGAAGTGTTGAAACATCAGTCACTAATTACTCCTTGATTAGAGTTTTTTTAAATTGACACACAGACAAAAACTAAATAAATAATAAATAAACTTTTTCTTTAAAAGAAATTCATAACTTAATCAAAGTGCAACGATAGCCACCTTTAAAAGTGTGAAAATGGAAACAAGTTAAGTTTTTTGTGGAAAATGTCAAAAAAGTATATTTTCATGCCATCATTCTTCATCACAATCTATAATAACGTGATGTGTTTGGAGAGAGATGATGTTTGGAATTATGATTCATCGTAAACAGTGCTAGAGACATTCCTGGCCCTGAAATAAATCAAGAGAACAATACTATTTTCTAGAAATGTTTATATGCTAATTGTTTCATCATTAATCAACTAAAGTACAAAATTACTATTCAATAAATCGTTAAACTAAATTCTTTAAAGCGTGACTCATTTTACCCCACTAGTGACCCATTTTACCTCACGCTATAAGATAAAATGAGTCATTGACAACACATTTTCTAACCTATTTATCGGTATCAATATTTTGTTTTTTTCCGAGATATTTCACTTTAAATGTCATAAGGAAGAGTCCTTTGCATATCCTGAGCAGTTTATTCACTGAGGTTGAATTGTAATATTTTTTGTTGTCAAAGCCTGATTGTAAAAGTGCTCTTTTTTGACCCACTTTACCCCACCTGACCCTAGTCGCTAAAGAAAGTGAAAAGCTCCTTTTGAACTACCGATTATACTTCCACTCAAAAAGGAAATGCAATACTAGACCACATACAACAGCCCTTTATATGAAATGTCAATCTTCTACGGCATATACCGCTTGTCAGTTACACGAGGCGGATGCCGTCACGAGAAAACTCGTTCTGAAAAACTCGAGTATGATTAAGATATACATTTTGTTCAGCTAAACGTTCGTAGATCAACGTTCGAGAACTATAATGCATTCAGTGAGAAGTGATAGCGAAAATAAACGAATCAACGTAATTCTTGGAGAAACTGTTGTTTGCTTTTCCCCAGGATGACTGAAAAACAGCGCCAATCAGATAACCCACATGTTTATGAACAGAATCGCTACTCCAATAAATAATCCATGAAAGTGGTGACACCAGACAGTAAACCTCTTGTTTACTTTCACTATCACTTCTCCCTGAATGCACGACAACCCACAATTATTTGAAAGTGAACTAAACCAAAATTTCGACTAACACTCGAATGAAAACTTTTTCGTAATTATAATACTTCTTTTACTTCGTACTAGGAGACAAAAAGACGTGTGCTCTGCAGATAAAATGCATTGCTAACAGAAACCCGAAGCTCACATAATATATTGAGGATGAAACAACCTTCTTGTATAGAATTATTCTACTCTCACTACAATGTCCTTTCTTAGACTTAAATACGAGCTCCACTTCTGGTCGTATAAGATAAGGTAACTTCGATGGTATAAAAGCAGAAGTTGCAAAAGTGATTTAAAACAAGAAATCTCAAGTCTTTATTGTAGCGAGAATGATTTGTTAGGAAGCGAATACTTTCTCAGCTGCGGTTTTTGATAGGCTGGGATGAATGCGTAACAATAGTTTAATCAATGCAATCACGAGGGTCGGCTCTAAACACTCAAAGTGCCTTTTACGTGAGTAAATGAGTTGCCGATTGTGTGTGAGGAAAAGAAATGTATCCCTTTTGTTCGCATTTTAACATGTACATGGCTTTATCCGTAGGTATTAGCTTAGCTCGGTTTAGAAAAGCAACAATTATGACATCTTTGCGGTAACTATAATACTATAATTTATAATTGCATGGGTCAGGACGTAATATATATGCAAAAGAAAAATCATCAAACTGACAATAATAGAACAAAATGACAAATATTTTCTCTTTGGAACAGCTATTGCGACATTAGTTTTAATATCTCAGAAATCCAAATCACTGAGTTCCAAAATTCCGAACAGATTGCGAAGTAAATTCTAGTTGAAGATGACTGATTAGAGATCTCATGATCTCCAATCAGGGACAGCGATCATCATCATAAAACGGTCATAAAGCATTTTAAATCTAAATAATAGTTAATTGTTCTCGAGAAGACCCGGAAAAGGAAAGATAATCCTTACAAGTAAAATTTGCTAGTCGCAACACCAAAATAAAGAGCGAAAATTGAAAATTCTTATACTAAATATAATTACAAGTATTTTAATTTCTAACAAATAGAAACTGGCAACAGATAAACATTTTAAATCATAGTTTTCTTTCCTCATCGGCCAATAATGACATCGGTTTTCAATCGCTTAACTTTCAGGCTCAGTCGCATTTGCTAAAAACACGTTAGAACTCGCGTTCTATTTTACATGAAAGTTCCAAACACATCTTATCAGGTACAGGATTTTTTTTTATTTGGTACGATTGTTTTAAATTTTCAAGTATGTTTTCACTTCAAAAATCGCGAAAAATATTTTAAAGGTTTTTAATCAATATCTTTGTTGATTAATGTCCGAAGACGCGAATTAGCTAAGAACACTCTCGATCACTTCACCTTTCAAAAAAAAAAAAAAAAATCAAAATCGGTCCATCTGCTTAGACTGTACGGTGATACAGACAGATACACCGATCGGCAGATATACAGACACGTCAAACTTATAGCTCCCATCCTTGTTGCGTCAGGGGTTAAAAAGGGAAGGGAAAAATTAACAACTGCAATTCAAAGGCTAAGTTAGTTTTTTAATGACTAGTACTTTCAGCAAACGTTCAAATACAATACTCTAATAAATTGATTTCCGCACCTTATTACTTTAAAGTGAACTCTGTAATCGTTCATGGACGTAGCGAACTCAATCGACTGTTGCACTTTAGACACACAACAATATTCTGGCTACTATGACATAGATGACCTATTAAACACTCGTGCTTTATCACGGGTAAAATTGCTTCATTATTAACTTAAAACCTGCCAATCTTTTTGTAAACTGTCGTAACTAGCAAGGGCTCACTACTTCGAGAACCTTCTAAATATGGTTTTGTTTTAGCAGCCTCAACTATAAAATCAATCTTTAAGGTATGCATACATTGCTTCTCGTGCATTTTATAATTTTCTTTTTCAAAAGTAAAATATGAAAAATTTGATTTTCAATGCTTTTGGCGGTACAAAAATAAAATAGCAGTGAAACTTATGATTGCGTACATATACTACGGCTACTATTTTTTTTCCTCGCAATTTATTTATTGTTGGAATTTCTTATCTTTTTTCCATTTGTGAGAAAAATAAATTTGATGGTACAAAACCAAGCCCGGTATAAACTTTACAAACAGTACAATAAATAAAGCCTCGTTTTTCTCTCATGGCTTTTCAGAACGCTGACGTTCTGTGAATATTCTATACATTTCTTTTCATCCTCGTCTTTTATGAAAGTTTTTAGAATCTTTCGTTTGCTCTTTTTAATACGCTACTTCTGACAACCGAGATAAAGTCTGTCTTTATTTCAAATTGTCTGGAAGGAGTTTGAAAAACAATAAATAAATAAATGTTGTTTTAGCTACTCGGGATGATAGGTGAAAGACGAAAGTGAAGATAAGATCTCTTACGTTCAGTATAAAAGGTATTAACTCGAGAGAGAGAGAGAGAGAGAGAATTAGCAAAAGAGGATGAAGAGATATAAAAGTGTTAAGGACATGATGGATGACAGTTTATAAGATCACTCATCCATAAAGAGGATTTGGAACGGAATCTGGCAAAATGACATTCACAAATGACTCCAAGCATCTGGGAAGCATCTGGTTACATCTGCTCACTGTAAAAAATGATAGTTGCTTTTACAGTTTAATACAGCTAATTTTATAGGAATAAACTGCAAAATTTCTAGTTTTACTGTAATAAACTGTAAATTTTCTAACTTTACAGTACTAAACTGTAAAGTTGCAAATTTTACACTAATAAACTGTAAAACTGCTTATTTTAGTCTATTACCGTGCATTTTCCAGTTTTAAACTGGAACCCCTCCTTTAGTATTATACTATTGTTTTTACAGTATAACGCATTTAAATTTCACAGCAATAAACTGAAAAAAATGTTTTTACAGTAAGAAACTAAAATTACTAGTTTTACAGTTTATTACTGTGCATTTTAGTTTCAAATTGGAACATCGACTGCCAGTATAATACTGTAAAAACAACAGTTCATTTTTTGCAGTGCTCTCATCATTGTTAAATATCGTAATGCCCTTTTAATAGCTTCTTGAGATTTAACTAACTTTAAAAATAGTTCTTTTGAAAGCAGATCGATTTTCACTTCACGCTTTCTTTGATCAAGAAAAGTCTGTTAATAGCATATATTTTGACGCTAAGTAAAACAATATTCAATAAACAATTTAGTTACATCAGAAAAAAATTATAAGTTTTACTAATAGGTAACTGTACTCAATACTCAACAGTACTCAATAGTTGGTTAAATAAACATTAAATGTAAATTTTTAGTAACGTTAAAAATTACAACGTAAATTTTATTTTTAATACATGTATTTGTTTGAAAATTTTAAGAGAATTTGGTATAATAGGATTTATGTGTAAGAGCCGAAAACATACTGTACAAAACGTTATTCAAGAGAAAAATAAAAAAGTAGTCCTTTTTGTCTGCTCTTCTCAGGAAAACTGAAGTCCCAGCGAAAGGCAACATAAAATCTGTTTACCTCAAGAAGTTTCAAACTCTGTGTCGAAGAGATTTCTCCTATAAAGCTTAAACTTCAATCGGGAGGCAGTAAAAGGTCTGTCTTTCCAAAACAGATTTTGGTCTTCCGATAAAATGTATAGCATTTTCTGTGGAAATTGGAACTCCGTGAATAATACCTGATTAATGAAACGACCAGCAGCGCAAAAGGATCTAGATTTTAGACAAATAATATATGGCCATTCTGAGAATTTCTAACAATACAACCATAGGAATGGTAACTGAAGAGAACCAAAATATTAAAACTTTTGTTATGAAAATTCATTGCAAAACATTACAACAATTCAAATTATAATAATAATAATAACAATAATAATAATAATAATAAGCAGATTCAAGAGTTTAAGGTTCAAAAATTAAAATTTCGAGTTAGGGATTACTGCGATCTATTCGATTCGGTTATCAACCAATATCATTAAACTTCCAATTAACAAAGTGTCTTTTGTCACATAAATAAACTTAGTATCCCAAAATTTTTTAGAATCTAGTTTCCTTCAGATGTCCTACGTCAGCTAGGAATTGAAATACTATTAAAATGAGGACAGAAGCCAAAAATGGACATGACATACTTTTCTTTAATGTCCTTTTGTTATATCAAATCTATAATAGGAGTAAAAATACTGAAATACAGATATTCAACTCGAAAAGTATTTTTATTGCCCAAAACAGGAAAGATAAATTACTCTGTTGGGAGCTAGGGCAGATATTTTCTGAAGATTCACCCTTTCCTCGGTGAGTTCTTGGCTGTTTTTCTTTTGATTTTGAACGCAAAGCTAGCAGAGCTGCACAAATTTTCTAATAGCCTATTTCAAATTTCAAAATTTATAAACTATAAATAGTTTATGTATTTGCGCCACACATTAAAAAATACATCATATATGACAAAAAATGCAATTATTTAATTTGAATACTTCGAAAAAAGCATTTCAACGTTTCGATAACATTTATTAAAAACGTGGAAAAAACCGGAAATTGCCAAAAAACTTCCACGCATTAATGGAAGAGGAAGAAAGAATTATGGATCTCAAAATTTTTATTTGAATTTTATGCCCTCAATGGCACCTCTTTTCCGCCTTACCCATTGTCGAAAATAAAAAGAATAAACTTTTTAAAATAATTTGTTAAACATCTTTAAAATCTGCATTTTTTCAAACTTCAACGCAATTGCGACAGATCAAGATATTGACTAAAAAAATGTCAAATTTTACGAGCGCCTCAAGCCCGGGATAAGGAAAACGCAAGTCGAACGTGATTGGTTGTCGAGGTTTGTTTACTTGGTAACCTTCGTCAGACGCCATCGCCAGTTTAAAAGGCAAAGATGGAGTTTAAATGCGAGATATGTAATGCTGAATTTTATTATAAAAGGTATTTAACGGACCACAGGAGACGTGTGCATGGTATAAAACACGAAAATGTTCAAAAGAAGAACCTTTGCAAGGAAAAGCCGCAAACTATGTCAATGACAATGGTACAATGTCAAGAGGAAGAATGTACTACGAAGTTACGCACAGTTTGTAGCTTGAGAAAGCATTTAGTGGATGAACATGAAATGAAAGATCATGGAATTCATCAAAATTTTGAATTTGATAACTACACAGGTGTGTGTCTCAGATTTAATTCTATTAATTAGCTTTTGTTTTTCTTCTGAAATGTATACAATGATGAATTTCACGCATGTTATGAATTACTGGTTTCACAAATGACATTTTTAATGTGAAACACACCCACTTATATCGCACATCCAGAATGAAAGAAGCATTTTTTAAATTGGCTCAGCATCAAATTCCTGCAGACTCAAAAAGAAGATGTGACCTTATCATTCTGGATGTGCAATTAAACATTTCTTTATAATGTGGAGAGGGGGGGGGGGTTCTGACTACCCAACATGACTGGCTTACTAAATGATTTTGAATCGTAGGCTGCGATGGGATCTTCCACAACTTCTTCTCGATATAATTCGAAGGTTTTTTGTTTCCTACTAGAGATGAGTTCGGGCTCACTTTTGAAGGCCCGAGCCCGCCAAAGCCTGAGAATTTTTAATCCGAGCCCGAGTGATATTGTCTTGTTTTGAGCCCGAGCCCGAGTGTATCAAACATCTATATATATTTTTAATTTCCACTTGGGATGCACTGCCATATGGTATATGATAATAGCAATCGCAAATATATTATAAGTGGGTGCTATCTTTTTGAATTATTATTATTATTATTGCTGCCATTAAGAAAAACTGCTCTCACGCTCTTTAAGTACCCCAATATTTTATTCCGTGAACGTTGTATTTGTATTAATTTGACTATCCTAATATGAGATCGAGCCCGAACCCGAAAGTTGCTTGAAGTTAAAGGGCCCGAGTCCGTCTCGGGTTCGGGCTCGGGCCGAGCCCGGCTCATCTCTATTTCCTACACTATTTAGTTTTGCTATTATCATTACTAGGGTTGGGTTAAATGTGTAGAACATGTATAGAATGTGGGTGTAGGCTGAGGACGGCCTACACCACATGTAGCAAGGGCCACTAGGGTGTCTCTCTGTGTGTGTCCATGTAAGACATGGGCGCCACCACTAGGAGGAGCAGAGGCTGAAGACGATCTTCACCACCTATAGCAGAGACCAGTAGACTAGTGCTCTATGTGTGTAAAGTGCGAGTGCCACCAGTGGCCAGCTGTCTGTTTGTGTGTGAAAGACCTGCACCACCTACCAGTGAAGTCTGGTGCTCTGTTTTAGTGTGTTTATGTAGAATGATAAGGGTACCTGAACGATTAGGGTACATCTTCTTTTCAAGTCTACGGGATTTTAATGCGTCTTTCATTCTATGTGTGTGATACGAGTGTGTAGGCTTTTGTGTGAAAAAGGCATGATCGGCACTGCCTGTTGTGGAGGGGGGGGGGGTTTAGGAATGGAGGAAAACCTGCACCACATGTAGGTAGGTCCGGAGGACAATGGTGCTCTGTGTCATCTTGTGTGTTATGAGGTGGTTATGAGCACTCTTCGAATGGTCTCTATTAATAGCTTGGTAAACATAGTAAATTATGTTTTTGCAATGACGAATTGTAATACATGTAGATGTGTGCGTTGCTATATGTGTGTGTGGTCCTTCTTCAACATATCCTGCATTGTGCTGAGCCAAAAGCATCAGTGCAGGCACATAGTGGAGGTAGGGAGGAGTGCACCCGCTGCTCTGGTGCATGGAGGGCTGGAAATTTGCTGATGTGAAAGAGAAACCATGTGGAAAATGATGTTCAATAACAAAATGTGTAGCAATTTGTCAAATAAAACACTCAGTCATGTTTTGAATTATTTCATAATTTCAATGTATAATAATTATCGTCATAATTAATACTGATGCAGATATTTATAGCTGCACTAAATGTTATGTATTGTTATGTATTCATATTGAATGGTGGTTTGTATCTTTCAGTTTTCCTGGAATGGCTCGCCCAGGAAGAACGTACTTCCAACTCGAAGTACGTAGTAAATACAAGAAAAAAGATGAAAGATCATCTTTATATATCTCTGTCATGTAGCCGGAGTGGAGCATATAAGCCAAAAGTTAAAGACAGAGAGAGGCAGTTAAAAGCTCAAGGGAGCCAGAAACTGGGCTTTCACTGCACAGCTGGAGTGCAAGTGAAAGAGTTTGAAAACCGTGTCTGTGTCACGTACTTTAAACAACACTATAAGCATTCGTTGGGTGATGATGCATTGGGTCATCTTCCTATTTCAACGGAAGTTAAAGAAAACATAGCAGGTAAAAGGAAGTTCTGATCTATTTATTTATTTGTTTATTATTATTATTATTATTTTGTATTTTCAAGGGTGATTGTGCTCAGGTGAAAATATGGATTTCAAGATTTTAGCATTATTCCTTCAACATTTGGCAACAAGACAATGTTCCTGAACCGCAGCTAGCTCTTCAAAGAAAAAGAAGTCTTTTTTCTGCATTTGTTAAATACTTAATGGGTACAGCTAGGAGAGTTGGTGTGATATATATATGATCAACTCCTCTGCTATATCTTTTTAGTTTACACTTCCGAGTCATTTTAAGCATTAAAGCTCTGCTTGTATTTTTTTTGCACTTTAATTTTCTTTTTCATTTTGTTCGCAATATGCAGTACTTCTTCAGATGAAAAGTGTTGCTCAATCCTATTGTCTGGAAAACAGACAGCCCATACTGGGTTCTGTCCAGTGAAAAACATGAATATATAATTAATGGTGTAGCATTTCTATTAAGCATATCCTAGATACTTAGGCATCATTTCAGTGTAAGTTCCCCAGTAATCTATAGGCGCACTATAAATTTGGTCTGTTTTGAAAATATAAGACAAATTTGGATTTGATTTTAACCAAAGGAACTGAAAAAAGGTATCAGGTGAAAATGATATATGAACACCCTTTGTACACTATTTCAAATTTATATAAAATTGTTATCTAAAACTCACGTGTTTAAACTGTTTCCATTAAAACTAAGGGAAATTTGTATTGATCTTATTTCTTACTTATTTTCAGGTAAACTCTTACAAGGTGTGTCAGGAAAAAAAATTTTAAAGGACATGAGGCACTCATCGGGATTGAAAATAGAAAGGGAACACCTAATTACCAGCAAAGATCTGCACAACATAAAACGGGATTATGGTGTCCAAATTGCAAGCCAGGGGACGGTTATGGCTAATGATGAAGCAAGTGTATTTTCCTTGGTTCAAAAGATGCAAAGTGATAGTACTTATAATCCTGTACTATTTTATAAAAGATAAGATGAAGAACATCCTTTGTTTCATAAAAAAGATTTTATGCTTGTAATTATGACCAATTTTCAGAAAAATATGTTTTCTCGTTTTAGTTCCGATAGAATATGTGTCGACTCTACACATGGGATATCTGGATACCAATTTGAATTAGTAACAATTTTAACAATTGATGAATACGAAGAAGGAATACCTGTTGCCTTCTGCATAACATCAATTGTTGACACAAATTCATTGATGCATTTTTTTAATTGTATTAAAGGAGCATTATTACAAAGTTTAAATCCTCGCATTTTTATGAGTGATGATGCTCCTATGTTTCGCAATGCATGGATTAGTGTTTTTGGTCCATGCTTGAAATATCTGCTTTGTGCATGGCACGTTGATCAAGCATGGCGGAAGCATCTTAATGGCTTAAAAAAAGATATCAGAGATGATGTGTACGAAACATTGAAAAGCTTGATGTACGAATTGGATGTTGTTAAATTTAAAACAATGCTTAACAATTTTATGGAAATGCTAGAGGAAGATGACAACACCAAAGAATTTCACATGTATTTTAAAAAATATTATTATTCACGATGTGAAATGTGGGCATATTGTTTTCGCAAAGGTGCAAGATTAAACACCAATATGCATATAGAGAGCTTTCATAAGTGTCTAAAACACATATATTTGGAGGGGAAAAAAACTAAAAGAGTGGATAAGGTAATCTCTGAGCTAATCAATTTAATTGATGATAAAAATGTTGATTGTATCTCTAAAAAAGTAAAAGGAAAAATCACTAAAAAAATTACTGAAAATTTTAAGAGGCATCAAGTGGGCAAAAACTTAAAAGCTAAAATCAAAGAAATTGAGTGGGAAGTCCTGTATGAAAATAAAACTTATATTGTCACCAAAAATCATGCTTGTAGTAGTTCATGTCTCATTGCTTGTAGAACTTGTTCTATTTGTACTACTGCCTACTCCTGTACCTGCCATGACCATGTAATATCAAATTTTATCTGTAAACATATTCACTTTAAAGTGTCATCATTAAATGAAGAAAAAAATTATATTGGTCCACTGCATAAGCCCAATGATTTTGATGATGTTAATGTATTTGAAAACACTTTTATAAAGAATCCCCACCCTAATCACCATGTTTCAAATAAATTAAAAATTCAGTCCCTCACCACAAAATTAAATTTAATCGACTCTATGGATGACAATGTAGCATCCCAAATAAGGCAGCATTTAAATGCTATTGAGCATTTAATGCAGGTAAATGTTGAAAATATTATAATACCTGCAAATAAAACTAATTCAGAGCCAGTCAATAAGAAAGTAATAAAGCAAAAAAGATTTTATTCAACAAAAAAATCTCGTTCCTGTAAAAAAATTAAATTGTCCAAACCTACTCGCAGTAAAGTAGAAGAAAAAAAATCCATACTGTTAAAGGAACAACTTGCTGTAAATGACAGTAATCTTGATCATACATATTAAGAGAATTTTATAAATAATTTTTTAATCAGAAATTGGTAATTAATTATGGTTTTAATTATTGATTTATATTTTAGTTCTGTAATTTCTCAGTAGAATGTATCATTATGTATATATATGTTGATGATTTAGTAAGTGAAATGTATTTTGTTATCAAGACACATAACAACAAATGTATTATTTTCTCAAATTATACATGCAGGGCCGTATCTAAGGGGTTTATTTGGGGGGGGGGGGTCAAACCCCCTCCGAAAATTTTCAAAGCTATTCCACAAAATTTTTTCATATTTCTTTGTTACTATTTTACTTTTAATTTTCTTATTTATTTTTCAAATTAATTTGAAAATGAAATTATCATTATTAAATAATTGTATACATGTTTTATCTGAAGTGTTTGTTGTTATTGCAAACAATTTCTTAAAGAACAACACATCTTTTCCCTTCGAACTTTGAGTAACATTAATAAGACCACCAAAATTCTTTAAATTTGAAATTGCTAAACTCTATATTTAACACATTTTAATAGACATTTCAGCAGTGTTGCTTCTAATGGGTGTATGAGTAAACGCATTTATCCTTTTGAGCGATTAAAAGATATAGTACATTCAACAAAATGAAATTAGAAAACGTACAGATCCAATTTCTTGCCTTCATTGAAAAGATACGTAATTTTTTTTTCTTACATTTTTCATATTAATGGCATTTATTGTATTGTAACAGAAAGCAGTAGAATATAGAACATAAAATCAAATTTTATTTATCATATAGAAAAGATTTTCGCAAGAAATGTGTTTGGTAAAGGTAAAACCCTTTCCGAAACAAAAGTCAGGTTACGGCCCTGTACACGTATGTAATATAAACTTCATTATTTCGTACAAAACTATCATTGGTTTATGTTGCTTTTTAATCAATTTTGTTTTTGAAATTGTAAAAATTTCTAAAAATGTATTCGATTTCTGTAAATGTTCCAAAATATATTAAATAAACTGGCTTTGAATGGATTTGTCTTTTGATTCAATTCTTCTCTTCTATTTGTTGTACATTTGTCATTTAATTATTGTGTTATTTTATGCTGTGATATTGTTCAATATTCTTCTTGACTATCTGATTCGCATTAAGAGCAATTGAATGATATGGAGTTTGATCATTCCGATACTACATCTACATAAACCATGGATCCAAATATTCAGAATTTTATTCCTGGAATAAAATAAGCTTCAAGATTCCATGATTGCAATAATTCTTGGTTTGTAATCTTCTATCCTTATCCATGATAATTAGAAACTATGAAATATCTTTAAATTTTAGAATAGTGTTCATAGAATCATTTTAGTATAAGTTGCGAAGCCCGGATTAGAAAAGGTTGGTCACCACTGAATAGAGAAATATCCGAATAATTTTGGATATTTCTCTATTCGAGATTGTGGCACTGTAGCCAAATTTTGGAAATACTCTTGTACATGGGCGCAATAAGGGGGTAAAGGGAAATCAACTGTCGAAACCAGATGGATTAACCCACCAAATCTTAATACTGTAGTTTACACATGTAATAATCCCTGACACAGAAGGTAAATTCTGGTAACACTAGTGCTGATTTTACTCTAAGATAGAAAAACTGCTAAGAATCCAAGATATTAAAATATTCCATAATTTTCCATTATAATGTTGTCAAGATAGTACCTTATGCTAAAATGAAGCAAAAGAATATATTATGATGTAATCATATTTGTTCTTGCCGTTACCACCTTTTTTCATACCTGTTACAGCATAGTCGGGAAAAATTTGTGAGACAAATTTAAGCATAAAAAAGCAGAGCTAAATTTCCTATTGCTATTTAATAATGCGTCGGAACAATTACCGATCGATTAACAATAGGCGAAATTACATATTTATTATTTGGGAGGTAATAGTTTTTATTTTTCCTCTAGAAATGCTTAGAGTTTTGATGATAAGAAAAAGGCACCTTCTACAAAAGGAACGTTGAATAAAAATTTCAAATAAATCTATCCCGAGTTTTGTGGTCAAACACATGGACTTTGTGTTTTTATATATAAGATTCAAATAAATAGATCAGTGTACTGCGATGCAATTAAATAAAATAGTTGTTTGTGTTAACCTTCTGGAACTTGGATCCTGTCCCGTATAGGAATTTTCCATACTTTGCATAGAGTTACTGAGTTAAGTTATTTGCAACACAAAAAACTGTTTGTGAATAAAAATAAACAAGATGTACTATCGCCTTTGATGTGATGCGTAGTACATCTTTTTTAGCTTCAAAAGATTGATACAATCGCTTTCTCAACTCAAAATTGCCCAGGTATAATATTATTAAGCTGTGTAAGGGTATAAGACATGTAAATTAAAAGAATTAGCTCACCACTTTACAACAACCGATACAATCATATTGAATCCTGCCTCTTTAAAAATAATAATAATAAAAATAATGCAAAATAATATTTTTCTTCAAACTTATTTCCTTCCATTCTACTTTGCAATGCGGATGACGTGGAGATAAAACATAGTATAATACAAAGATTTAAGTAAGAAATACCAAATATGCACTCGAACAATTCTTTCGCTCACGCCAATGAAAAAAAAAACACTCTTCTTCGTTCTACACTAAGCAATAATTAAAAATTCCTCACGAAAAAGCATTTGTAAAGCGCTAAATATAGCGCTATATCGCCAAATATGGCAAAGTTTCACGTTTGGCGATTTATTCTCAACGTCCAATCATGGGCGACTTGCGTATTTTTTATCCCGGGATCGAGGCGCTTGTCAAATTTTCTATGTGCATTTAACTTCTCCAATGGCATCTTTTCCGCACTATCTATCATCGAAACAAGAGAAAGTCTTTTTCGGCCCACTCTATTAGTCAAGTGCATGCATTGTAAAATGTGGCAAATAATTACTTTCATTTACTTACTCAATCATTTATTAAATCATTTTAGTATTTCTTAATTATTACACCAGAATATATATATATATATATATATATTATATATATATATATATATATATATATATATATATATATATATATATATATATATATATATATATATATATATATATACACATGTATGTACATATGTTATTCAAACAAATTAAGTTAAAAATTGCGCTTAGTAACAAAAATCTCAAAACTGAAGTTTAGCGAAATCCTATTCCCTATTCCATTTTTTCTCCAGTTTTAGAGTTTCCTCCCCCCCCCCTATCTCTTTCTATCTCTCCATTTCGCTTTTTACTTATTTATATTTTGTACAAGAAAATATAACTGTCTGCGTGACTTGGGATAGAGATAAAAGGTTGTTTTACATACATCAAAACACTTCTGATCTTTATACTAACCAGGAAAGTATACTCGATCATGGAATAATGGATTTTTTTAATGAGTACCAATCGAAAGAGCAGTGTAAAACATGTTTCTGGACGCACGCGTTTTTGATCTCGCGCCCCCGTTATCGAAATATAAGGGCCTAAAGTCAGCTGAATTTTTTGGAAAAATCGCCAATTTTAGCGAGTTATAATAAAATCGGGGAGCTGCGGTGCGATTTACTATTTGCGTCTAACAAGAACCTAATTCCCATTTATGGTCATCTGCAAAGGTTGTGAAAGACGGCTTTACAATAATGTTTTACTTTACCTGTGTGTGTTAAAGTAAACAGCTGTATGTGCAACTCTCTAGTATGAGGGGGGGGGTGATATTGGGTTTTTTAATTGTAAAAAATGCAAATATAATTTTTTTCAAACCACTTTTCTTTTGGTGGGTCCCTTATAACTCAAGATGAGTTCCCCTAAGCATTTTTGTCAACTGCATCACTGGGTATGTAGGAATGGTTTTTGTTGCTTTTCGATGCAAGAAGCATTAATTAGGTGCTCTTTGACCTTCCACTGTAACTTTTGAAAGGGACGAGATACGATAAATGCATACTTCAGATATAGATAATTCAAAAAAATCTTTTCTATTCATATTTTTCTTGGAGATTTTTTTAACAAAATTGTTTCAAGCAAATCCATATTAAAGTTCGGAATTGTGCTAATTGTTTTAATTGTACAGAATTGAAGGAAAGCATGTTCCAATCTGAAAGTCAAGTAACGGTGTCGTCACCGAGATCTTTCAAAAAAAAAAAAAAAAAATGCTCAAATAGGACTGTTCAAGCAAAAGTTTTTCGGGACGTTGCTCGGGGGGGGGGGGGGGAGGCAGGGTTTTTTTTTTATTATTTTTTGAACTGCTCAAAATTTAATGAAAATTTGATCAAATGAAAAAATCAAACAGGAATAAGGTGTTTTCTCTGAAAGTTTTCGAAAAAAAATGTTCGCTCGAATCGGATTTGTTCCCTCAAAAGTTATACGGGAGGACAGGGGAAAAAATCGAAAAAATTTGCAATTGAATGAAATATTAGTCAAATTAAAAAGTCGAATTTGGGAGTGTGTTGTCTTCACTGAGATCTTTTGATCAAAAAAATAATTATTCGAATCGGACTATGCACTCCAAAGTTATAGCGGGGGGGGGGGGCAGAAGAACTAACCAATAGACAACCTGACAGGTATACACAGCTTCCGCAGCTCAAAGATCAACTTTCCTACTTTAAATTTCTCTGTGTGTATTTAATTATTTTTATTAAGTTGTGCTTTTTGGACTAAATTGTTTTGAGCGTTTTTTTTTTTTTTTTTCAATGCATCAGGCCTTTTTTCATGACTTTTTTCACCTATTTTTTACTTTTACTGAAAAGTAATCTAAAGCTTGTATTGACTTACTATTTCATCAGTCTTTTCCCAGGCATTGAACATAAAAAAGAAGTAGTAAAAGTTACGCCAGTGTTTTTAAACAGTACGAAATTAGCATGCAATATGTTTTACATTTACGTTACACAAACTTTTCGCTTCATTGGCCAATTTTGTTTAAACAGCAGGGGTTTTTACAATAAACGTCGACTCTATTAGTATTTTTTAAGAATGAAAATAACTATTTCCTTCTACCCTTGATGTAATTTTCGACATGGAGATAATGTTGCAGCTATTGACATTTACTATTCGTTTTCTTTTTAAAATTTTTATTTATTTTATTTCGATTTCAAGTAAAAAATGTTTTTGCTAACCGTGGGCAGATAGTGAAACTTATTGTATCGACATTTTTTTGTGAAAAAAGAATTGATATCATAATCCATGACAATTTAATTTCTACCTCAAAGGCTATTTTTTTTTTTTTTTTTTTTGTACATGAGCAAGAATTGATATCATAATCCATGACAATTTAATTTCTACCACAAAGGCTATTTATTTTATTTTTTGTACATAAGCTCATATTAGCTATTCTTCACTTATTTATATTAATTATCCAGAATTACTAAGAAACACGTACAATATATTTTTACTTATAATAATTAACACCATATAACTTAGCTCAGTAAAAAAACTTAAAATAACTAAAATTCTAAAATGTATTATTATCATGCGTAAAAAGATAAAACTTTAACTTCGTTGTAGAATTTTCGCTCCTCTGGATAAAGTTCTCTGCTTTCCATATCATAGTCTTGATAATCATTCTTTAGTATTTTAGCGCACACAAGTAAAGGGTTAACGTAAAACATCTTCTACTTTCTTTGCAAATGACCAAACATAGAAATAATGCGATGCCTAGCAAGCGGCAAACGGGTAAATCGGAAGGTAGCTGTAAAAACCCCTGCCGTTCAAACAGAATTGGTCACTGTAGCAAAAAGTCTCTGTAACGTAAATGCACAACATATTGCATGTTAATTTCGTACTGTTTAAAAACACTAGAATAACTTTTACTAGTTCTGCTTTATGTTCAACGGGTAGGAAAAGACTAACAAAATTGTAAATCAATGCAAGTTTTAGCTTACTTAACTGTAAAAGTAGAAAATAGGTGAAAAAAATCATGAAAGACCTGATGCATTGAAAAAAAAAAAAAAAAAAAAAAAACACGCTCAAAACAATTGAGTCGAAAAAGCACAACTTAATAAAAATAATAAAATACACAGAGAAATTTAAAGTAGGAAAGTTGGGTTTTTAGCTGCGGAAACTGTTCCTGTCAGTCTGTCTATTGGTCAGTGGTCAGTTCTACCGCCCACCCCCCGCCAATAACTTTTGAATGCATAGTCCGATTCGATTTTTTTTTTTTTGATCGAAAGATCTCAGTGAAGACAATACACCCGCCATGTTCGACTTTTTGATTTAAATAATATTTCAATTTTGAATTTCCGTTTTTTCCCCCTGTCCTTCTTTATAACTTTATAAGTCCGATTCGAGCGAACAATTTTTTCTTTTGAAATATCTCAGAAAAAACACCTCATTCCTGTTTGATTGTTTTATTGGAACACATTTTCATTAAATTTTTAGCAGGTCAAAAAAAAAAAAAAAAACTGTCGCCCCCCCCCTGAGCATAGTCCCTAATAACTTTGCTTGAACAGTCCTATTTGAGCACTTTTTTTTTGAAAGATCATTCCTACATACCCAGTGATGCAGTAGCCAAAAATGTTCAGGGGAACTCACCTTGAGTTATAGGGAACCCATCAATAGGAAAGTGGTTTGAAAAAATTTATGTTTGCAATTTTTACAATTAAAAAACCCAAATATCAGCCCCCCCCCCCCATGCTACAGAATTGTACGAACACTTAAAAAAATAATGAAAAAAAAAATAACAGGAGGTTCAGTTATCACCTCCTGGGCCCCTTAAACAAGGGACCTGTTTTAATTGCAAATAATAAGATAAAATTTAATTTTGATGTTGTTTAAACTTGTTTTTCCTCTTTAAAAAGCTCTCTGCTTTTCATGTCATATACCTGATAGTAGCTTTTTGCTTTAACACGCACTGGTAAAGTAAAAGATTATTGTAAAGCCGTCTTTCATACGCTTTGCAGATGACCAAGAATGGGAATTAGGTTTCCCGCTAGACGCAAATAGTGAAATCGCTCCTCAGCTTCCAGTTTCATTATAACTCGCTAAAATTGGCGAATTTTCAAAAAAAATCAGCTGACTTTAGGACCTTATATTTCGATAACGGGGGCGCGAGGACAAAAACGCATGCTTCCAGAAACATGTTTTACAATGCTCTTTCGGTTGGTACTCATTAAAAAAAATTCATTATTCCATGATCACGTACTTTCCTAGTAAGGACGAAACTCGTGTACATAGAAATCTAGGGGTGAACATTGAACAAATTTTGCCTTATTCGTGTTGCCCATTAAATAAGCAGGATAAGCAGCTCTAGCATCAAGATAGTACCTGTCGTTTCAAAATATTGGTGCTACTTTTCCTTTTTTTTTAATTCCATCCAAAATAACTCAGAATTTTTATTTATTCTCTCATCTGTTTCAGTAACGGATGCACTGCAAAAAATGAATTGTTGTTTTTACTGTACAATACTGGCAGCCGAGGTTCTAATTTAAAACTGAAAATACACCGTAATAAACTGTAAAACTAGCAATTTTACAGTTTCCAACTGTAAAGTTAGCAATTTTACAGTTTCCTACTGTAAAGTAAGCAATTTTACAGTTTATTGCCGTAAAATTTACCTGTATTATACTGTAAAAAACAACAGTATGCTACTGGCAGCAGAGGTTCCAGTTTGAAACTGTAAAATGCACGGTAATAAACTGTAAAAGTAGCAATTTCACAGCTTATTACTGTAAAATTAGCAATTTTACAGTTTAGTACTATAAAAGTAGCAATTTTACAGTTTATTACTGAACAATTAGTAATTTTAGTTTATTATTATAAAATGAGCTGTATTATACTATAAAAACTAGATTCATTTTTTAGTCTGGCACAAGGATTATGAAAGCTATTCTCTTGACCAACCATAGATGACATTCGCGATTCTATTGCAATCTGCTGGATAAAAGTCTTTTAAAAGCTTCGATTATTGTTTCACCCGACTGCAGATCCATTGATCAATATTTTATCAGCTTCCGCTATAAAGACGATTCATCTTTCAGCACCCAGAAGGCGGCGTTTATCTTAAATGCCCAGTAAGATGACACTACTTCTACCAAATGTCTGCTTTCTTTTTCTGCACACAAAACTATTCGCCATAGCGGCTCTGTGTACTAAAATAAACCATCATTCATAACACAGAATTTTATAACTTTGTGAATGTATTTTAATAAGTATTTTGAATATTAACATTGATCAGCATATAACGAATTGTACTCCACAGCTTTATTAAAAAAAAAAAGACTAAACACTGAATAATTTAACCCCTATTCTCTAACTTATTGTGTCCGTGTAACTTTGTATCGTTTGTCAAATGAGTCATATTAAAAAGGTTTCGTCATTTAAAACAAAATTGAATAAACGATGCAATAATTAACTTCTGACGTAGCGAGGAGGGGGTTCCGCGAAGCTAGGTCACGTTTTCAGTTAATAATTAACGAAGATATTAATTTAAAAATCTCTATTTTTTTTTTTTTCGATTTTTGAAGTGAAAACGTGCTTGAAAATTTAAAACAATAGTTCCAAAAGAAAGAGAAACATTTTCTGCGTCTGATAGAATGTGTTTGGAACTTCAATGTAATATAGAACTCACTTTATATCGTTTTTTAGAAAATGTAGCTAAGCCTTTATTCACGCGATTAGAAACCGATGTCATTCTTACCCAACGAAATAAAAAAGTCTGCAAAAAGTTTTTAAAACGTGATACATATTTTTAGAAAGAGAAGTTTTCAAAAGCAGAAACTTTAGACACGTTGGAATGTAATTCAATAATTATTTTCAAACATAATGCCATTAAAAAGTGAGGAAATTATTAAAATCATAGATTCGTAAATAAAATGAAAAAATAACAGAAAAAAGATTCTCTTATAAATAATGACAGCTATGACAAAACAGTCAACGGGCCAAACATCGAAGTTCGGTGCTTAGCGAAGATTCAACTTTATGAGTAACAAGCGCGTTTAGGAACTAAACCCTAGGGATTCGCGTTTAGCTCACCTCCACATCTCCACAATGCAACTCAGAGTATTCAGTCAAATAAACTGAGATGGGCACAGTTGGACCACCCATAGGCGAACGACACCAGTAAATAACAAAGCTTGTTGCCACGGTAGCCTAGAGGTAGAGTCTTCTCTTTATAAGCAAGTGGTAGCGGGTTCGAGTCCCGTCCTGCCCATGGTTGTTATTTCAACCTCTCTGTGTGTCAGGAGGCAAGACGCATAGTACATAGTCCTTATGTACGTCGAAGCTGATGGCTTCGGTATAAAAAAATATAACAGAGCTTAATATTAAATTGCCAAACACAATTTTCATAAAAATAACGCCGAAGAATGAATGTAAAAATTGTTCAAAATGCAATCGCTTTTTGTCAAAATATCTTTTGAGGAGAAATATGACGAATATTGAAACAACTCAAAGCAGTTTATTCTGATCGTAAAGTGTAAGGATCTCAGGATGCTGGCGGAACGGGGCCTCTGGCCGCTCGCCTGGGAACATGGAATGACTTTTGAATTAACAATGGCAACGGGACTGGACAGGGTGTGTGGGGCGTGGCCTACCGAAGAAATGTTGGCGGATAGAGAGTGTTGTGTTTTGGCAAAAATACGCGTTGTTTTGTGGTGTCTGCTGCTCTGAAGTTGTGTATGAATTAAATTAGGTTTTTTCAAATAATTGTGCGAACAAAGCAGCTCATAGTTACATGGGCAAAAGAATCAATTTAGCTCAATACTGTCTTAGAGGCGGTGTTGGCGCGGGGACAAATGAAGTTTACTTAAGTGAACCATGCTATTAGTATGAAACAGTAAGTGAACTATGCAAATAGCAGTAACCGAAACAAGTTTCGGTTTACTGCTCATTTGCTTTTGCCATTTTATGTCATTATATTTTGACTCTTTAGGTCTAATTCATGTTTATATCATTTTTTAACAGTTCACCTGCGTTGTTATTAGAGGTGCGACATCGATGTCGGTGCTTCGGAAACATCGATGTTTTTGTCAAAATATCGATGTTGTATGGTCGATGTTTTTCCAACGTCGATGGTTTGAGTTCGATATTTTTTCGATGGCGATGTTTCATATTTTAGTAAAAAGGATTCGTTAAAAATATGTGGTAATTATATTTGCTCAAAAATTTGTATCGTTAATCAGTGATAGTAGTATTTATCTCATTGGATAAAGTTTTCTGTGATTGCTTTCGATGTTTGTTAAACATGGCTGATTTGCCTTCGCCTGTTTTTTTTTCTTTTCATGTCGATGTTTTAGATTTAAGTAAGGAAATTTTATAAAAATGTGCGAAAAAATGTTACATCGTCAATAAGTAGGTTAGAAAAAGTTTCCTATAATAACTATCTGTGTTTTACCATGGATATTTTTTAAACGTCGCTGTTTTGCGATTGATGGTTTTTCAATGTCGATGTTCTTACGTTTCATCAAAAAAAAAAGTTTCGCAAAAATACGCTGTAAAAAAGTTATATTTTTTATCAGTCGTTGCAGTGTATGTCTTGCAGGAAAGAATTTTCTAGTATTACCATCGATGTCTTATGATGAAAAAAAGATCGACGTTTTGAAACATCGATGTGTTTTGGTCGATGTATCAATACCATCGATGTTTTAATTTTGAACATCGAAGTTTTGAAACATCGATGTTTTGTCATCGATGTCAAACCCCTAGTTGTTATTATAAGGAATCGTTTTGAAACTTCAGACAATGAAAGAGAACAAGTTTTATAAAAATATATAAGGTTGAGAAAATGCTATAATAATTTATTAATTAATATATGTAAATAGGTATGGTATACATACTGTAAATATTATTTAAATAGGAGTCATGTGATACGTTTCCTACCTTAGAGCAATAAAAAGACTAAGAGCACAATAAAAAAAGGACAAAATTAAATAATAGTAAATGTCATCATCTCTTCAGAAGATGGACAATTTTAATTTTTAGAATACTACTTTCCTAGAGGCTAAAGTTGTATTTTTCGGGAATTTTAATTCTTCCTTGGGGGGGGGGGGCTGATTTCGAATCTGCCCAGGAGCGGCATGGAACTTAAATTCGGCTCTGGCCGACTGCATAAATGTGTCAAAAAATATTTCTGTGGGTCATTCCAATTTGATTGAAAATATTGCTAGATAGGTGGCGTTGCAAACTGGAATTATTTCACTATTTCACTTGCCCTAAGTTTCCCTACTTTGTTATTTTTCTAATCTAATAAGAGATGATACTTTAAGCAAAAACAAATATTCAGCTTGTTAGATGACAGAGGAAAAAATCCTCAGTTTCAGTGCTAAAAGAGCTCGCGGCGCTCAGACTTAATTTACGCGAAGTACTATTTATTGCGTCAACTGAAGGGTTTTCCACCCATATATAGCCAGCTGAATATTTTTTTCTGTTTTAAGTATTATTCAAACTATAACATACTAAGTTTTCAATAGAATTGGAGCGACTAAAAAAATTTTTTGACACGTTTATGCAGTCAGCATCCACCACTTTCGAATCAGCTGAATATTTTTTATCTTTTCTACAGGATAAACAGGGCCGGATCACTAAATAGGCAAAGTAGACAGTTGCCTAGGGGCCCCCTGGCACTGAGGGGCCCCAGAGAAATCTTAAAATTGTAAATAGGTTTTTAAAAAAGAGCTCTTTTCTAAAAAACAAAAATGCTCCTTTCTCTTTTCTCCCCTTTTTATCTCATTTTTTACTACTGTAAACAGGGATCTATTTTGACTTGTGGGGACCCGGAACAAACAGCAACTAGGGGGCCCTCATTGAAATCGTCGGCACCATGCTGAAATTACGAATGTGAAAATTGGCACTTTTCAGGAGAGCCAAAACACTGAATATAATTTTTTCCCACCTGATGTGCTTGGCTATTTTCAATTTTTAAACTTTATAAATATCTTTAAGTGTAAAACTATCGTTCGAAGGTATCATTTTAATTTTAATTATTTGTAAAATTCGAACTAGAAACACGAACTTGAAAAACGCGATTTTTCACATTCGTTATTTTAGCATGGTGCCGACGATATGTGTGCGTGAAAGAGAGAGAGAGAAAGTTAAAAAATTGAGAGGCTGTAACTTCCTCCGCCGTTTTTTAAAATCTCAATGGCTCTAAAGGGCCCCACCACTTCTAATGCCTATGGGCCTCTAGCTCCTTAATCCGGCTCTGAGGATAAATAATAAACGAAATTTCAGTCAGGATGGTATCACTTGTATGAGCTAGCTGCGCTTAGACTTAATTTACACGACGCACTATTTATTGCGTCAGATGAAGGGTTTGCTACCCACATATAGCCAGCTGAATATTTTTTTTTGTTTCAAGTATTATTCAGACTATAACATACTAAATTTTCAATTGAATTGGAATGACTAAAAACAATTTTTTTGACACGTTTATGCAGTCAGCTGACGTGCAATCTACCACTTTCGAATCAGCTGAATATTTTTTATCTTTTCTACAGGATATAATTTAAATAATAAACGAAGTTTCAGCCGAGATGGTATCACTTATTTTTACTATTTTTTATCGCACTTGGGAGGCTGTCGTTGCCTAACCCACTCAATGTAACCCAGCTGAAGTCCACGAGGCTTCATACAAACATCATATCTATTACAGAAATCAAAACTAGCCGGTATGAAATGACCGACCAAAATCTGTCGCCGGCTCTCAGACTATTAAATCTTTTTGGGCATACAGAAAGACATCTAAACCTTGCCCCTAACTCTTTTTTTTTGCTTTTTTGATGATTTGCTGCATCTTTTAAAATGAAAACAAAAATCAACATAATACTGCGACCGTCATGTCTAAGTTGAGATACAAATTGACACACAAATTTAACGTATCGAAATGCGAAATGAACCTTTTTAATCTGAATAAAAATGAGCCGATCCTGCAGCTCATAACAGTAACGAGCTGAAAATAGAATTCCCACAAACCACTAGATCTCAAAAATAAAAACAATTCCTTTCGGTATAAGTGATATTAGCGAACCCAGGCACAGCTCGAATAAATAAAGGCGACGTTAGAAACCGACCGGGGAGCAACCGATGTATTATTCATGAGTCGGGATTCGATTTTAAATGGTTGCTTTTTTATTTTTTTCGATCCGAAGATAATTTCGATTGTTTAGGGCATGTGGTAACTAATATATCCTGGCTATTTTATCTTCTGCAGCGACAAATTTATGCTACCGTTAATCATTACGGATGTCTGTTGGAGAACTGAACACACAGATTATTGAAGTACAAATGGGAGAATTAACTGAAAAAAGGGAGATTGTGTGGAATTACATAAAAACAGAATGAGCTACATTTAATGTGCGACGTAATTCGCATTTTTTCTTACAATCAATTGAGCAAGTTTCTTTTGATTGTGCACTGTTTGTTTTTAACCCCCGGCGAAACAAGGAAGAGGGTTATAAGTTTGACATGTATGTGTATCTGTCTGTGGCATCCAAGCGTCTAATCGCATGGACCGATTTTGATTTTTTTTTCTTCAAAGGATCGAGTGTGATAGTATCCAGGTAGCGTCTTCGTTTGACATTCATTCACAATAATTTTAATTAAAAACCTTTTAAAGTACTTTTTGTAGCGAAAACTTATTTGAAAATGTAAAACAATCGTACTAAACGAAAAAGAAAAATGTTTTGCGTCTGATAGAATGGGTGGTTTGGAAATTCCATGTATATCGAACTTAAATGATAACCTTTTTTTTTTTTATCAAATGTGGCTAAGCTTCAAATTTATGCGATTGGAAAAGGATGTCAGTGTTGCCCGACGAGGCAAGAAAACTGAATGATTTAATATGTTTATCTGTTGCCAGTTTCTATTTGTTTTCAATTAAGTACTAGTAATTGATTTTAGTATAAGGCATTCGAAAGGATTTTCAATCTCGACAATTTATTCTGCTTTTGCGACCAGCCAATTCTTCTACAGAGGATTATCTTTCCTTTTCCGTGTTTACCATGTTCCTCTAAAAAACCCTTATATCTAAACTTTAAAAGGCTTTCGGACCAATGAAATTCGTTTTAATATCAGGTCGGCAATCAGAGTTGGGGTTTTAAATCGTAGTACTTGCTGCTTTTAGTATAAGGCATTCGAAAGGATTTTCAATTTCGACAATTATTCTGCTTTTGCGACCAGCCAATTCTTCTAGAGAGGATTATCTTTCCTTTTTCCGTGTTTACCATGTCCCTCTAAAAAACCATTAAATCTAAACTTTAAAAGACTTTCGGACCAGTGAAATTCGTTTTAATATCAGGTCGGCAATCAGAGTCGGGGTTTTAAATCGTAGTACTTGCAGTACAGTTAATTTATTACTTTGCTCATCTGAAACATGTGTGTGGGCGCTAAAGATTACTAAATGAGAGTTTGGGTTTCGTACATGAGAAGCCCAAACTCAGATGGTGTATTGATTTTATTCATGTTCTCCAGCCCAGTTGGGAAATTTAACTTTTCCTCTTTATTTTTCTACATCTTTCAAATACTCTCTTTCAGTTTACTTTATCAGGAATTTTTATTATGGTCAAGTTTTTATTTAGTTCAAAAACTTCCTCTCATTTTGTTGCCTGCTTTGTCGAATGATGTTTTTAAGGTTTGATTTTCGAATACTGTTGTACATTCTGAAGATTTCTGAAAGATATTTCCGAGTTCCGAAACTGAATGTTACGAACGTATGTAGAGTAAAACTAGCTAACAAATACGTTGCACTGTAAAATACAGATGTTGTTTTTACAGTACAGCTAATTTTATGGTAGCAAGCTGTAAAAATTGCTAATTTTACACTAATAAATTGTAAAACAGCTGCTTTAGGAATAAACTGTAAAACTGCTAATTTTAGTTTATTACCGTGCATTTTACACTTTTAAACTGGAAACTTTACTGCCAGTATTGTTGTTTTTACAGTATAATACCGCTAATTTTGTGGTAATAAACTAAAATTGTGGTAATAAACAGTAAAATTGCTGGTTTACAGTAATGAAATGTAAAAAATTGCGGCTTTACAGTGATAAACTGTAAAATTGCTGCTTTACAGTGATAAACTGTAGAATTGCTAATTTTAGTTTATTACCGTGCTCTTTACTGATTTTAACTGGAATCTCTGCTGCCAGTATTATACTGTTGTTTTTACAGTATAATAAAGCCAATTTTGTGGCATATAAACTAAAATTTCGGTAATAAACAGTAAAATCGCTGCTTTACAGTAATTAAATGTAAAATTGCTAATTTTCCAGCGAATTACTGGGCATTTTACAGTTTTAAAGTGGAATCTCTGCTGCCAGTATTATAATGTAAAAACAATTTTTCCCAGTGTGGCTTCAGACCATGATTTTAGATAATTCCAAATTCATCTTAAATGTGGAACTACATGAAAAACAGATTACAAACATGGTTGAAAAAAAATCTCTTTCAATCAAGTCTTTTGAGACCTTTGGGTTAGTATTCTTTCTACAGACTATTTATTCACATGTATCCATTCTCCCGTAACAAAGAATCTACACTGTTAAAAAAAACCTGAATTTTCAGGACATTTTTTTACTGATTTTGACAGGAAATTTCCGTTTTCGCTTCAAAACGTATCTTTTCCTTAAAGAAACAGATATATTCCGTGAAACACCGAGTTGGAGAAAAAAAAACGGAATTTCCCCGGTATTGAGGTTGCTGCGTATATGGTTCCTGCATTATGATTGGTAGGTCAAAGTACAAGGCGCAAAAACTTATAACATGCAGAGAGCCGTTATGCGTATTACAGTTTCCTGCGAGAGACGCGGAAGTAAGACGGACGCCTAAACATATCGAGTTCGAACGGATAATTTTATTCGTGTCTGTTGTGTCGTGATATTTCTTGTAAAGCCATTTAGTTTTAATTTGAGATTGCTTTGACGGCTGGTTTTATATAGTGGTACGTCGGCTGGTTTAATATAGCGTTCGAGTAGCGATTACTTTGTGTCATTGTGCCGTTAGTAAAACTGACTTGTGAAAAACAGATTGGAACTTTTCACGCACCTGGAAATCATGTGAGGATTCTGTATACCGTATCTCCCTTGCCCGACATTTTTAAAGAACATTTGGTTTATCAGTCCACAACTAATCGCAGTTGGATTAATCAAAATGGGCAACAAAAGGGTGTGTGAGTATACTTTAAAATCCACACACTTTTTAGTTGCTTTTTTTGTCACGTTTTTCCAGATAGAGAAGAGAGGGTATGAATTCCTGAGGTAAGAATAGCTCTTGCTCAATCAATTTTTATCATGTTTTTAGTTTTGTTATTATTGTTTTTTTTTTTTTTTTTTTTTGAGTCTAGACTTAATCGTTAGTTATTGCATGATGTAAACTTCTAAACATTTAAGAGTTACATATTACTTACATATTACATACTTACTATGAGTGCTGAGGGTTAGTAAAATGATTTTTGTAATTTTCCATAAAGATTTAAAGGTTTAGTCCCAAAACTAAGCTTTTTTCCTTAATGATTTTACTTTATTTACACATCTGTTTTCATCTTCAGTTCAAAACATATTAAAAAATAAACGAAAAAACAATGTATAAGTGTTTATTTCAATATCATCAAAAGTTTGGAAAGTCAAATCAGAGCTATCGTGCATTAAAATAATAAAAAATAATAATTTTCAGAAAATGCAATGTGTTCCTTACAGTAACCTATTGATCTATTAATTAACTGCATTCATGAGCTGTGCAAGTACTGTTTTCTTGTGATTTACTGCATTGATTCTAATAATTTTATTCCTACATTGTTAACAGAGTAAAATAATTAATAAGTAGTTAATGACAAAGAATTAATTGCTGCCTTTTTAAAAGAAATTAAACATGTGAATTTCTACATTGATAAAGTCGAATTTTGTCATGTGCCTCTTTTCCTCTACAATTTCTTATATTTTTATGTTGTGGGAGACTACATGTAAAAAGAGCGAAATTATGAGTTATGATTAAAATATCAACTAAAATAAAACAACGGAACACTCAAAAATCGAATAATCTAACTAACTTGCTCAACTACAACGAAATTAATGTGACAAAATTAATACTGTCAAAACTACGAAAATGATTGTCAATTTGACGAAATTAGGATAAAGAAATATTTCGCTACATTTGACGAAATTCATCCCCCAAAAAAGTGACAAAAGCAGTTTCTTCAATTTGACGAAATGTTAGCTCGGGGCTTTCATCAAAAACAAAGAAAATATCGTCAATTTTAAGAGTGCATTTCTTAAAGTGTTGATCACTATGAACACCATAACGTAAATATATGAAAATAGAGGAAATCAGTAAAAATACAGGATTTTTTTTCAAAGGAACCACGAATGTTTCAAATTCAGAAAGGAAAAAAAAAAATTTTCGAAAGAACTTAATTTTTATTTAAACTTAAGAAAAAATATTTTTTAAAAAATGCATACTGTTAATACTTTTTAATGTTTTGAAGTTATGCGCTCAGAAATACTATGCATTGATCATTCCATCTTCAAAATATTTGAGTATTTTATGCGAGATTGATGTAATCTTTTCAAAAAAAAAACAAAAATCATGTTATTTTAATGAACTAAAATTTTTAATGAAAAAAAAAGCCAATTCTAGTATTTTTTTTTTTTTTAATGCAAGATGTTTAAGAGGTTGAACTCATGCACCGGATTTTGCTTTAAGTATGAGCGGACATTTTCAAACTTTTTCTAAAAAACAAAATTCGTAAGAGTTTTAACGTTTACATTTTTGTATTATCATTTTGTCACATATATGCTCCTTTTTTCGTTATTCTACTTTTCTGTCGACAAACTGCATTCTTGTCACTTTTATGTTATTTCAGTGTTCAATATATACACACACACACACACACACACACACACACACACACACACACACACACATATATATATATATATATATATATATATATATATATATATATATATATATATATATATATATATATATATATATATATATATATATATATATATATATATATATATATATATATATATATAAGTATAAGCATATAGGTATAAGCCTATAACGTATAAGCGGGGATAATAAGAACCGAAAAAATGAAGAACAGAGAATTAAGTAACGAAAAAATGACGAGCGGAAAAATGACGAACGGACATTTTTGAAAATCACGGAAATATAATTAACGAACCGGAAACACTCCGGCAACTCAGCTGCCGTATATTTTTTCGTTATTTTCAGGACATTTTTTTAACAGTGTAGAGCAGTTTCTTTAAATTGAAAAACCAGTAATATTTACTTTGAAATTTGTATGTCTTTTAAAAATAAATATTTCATTTCAGGGAAAGCTTTTAAGCTATTGGTATTGAATAAAGAATATGCATTTCTTATCACCAGAAGGGCTCCTTAAACCTTTTAAGGCAACAAGTTAGAACATTATATCTTATTCTAAAAATATGACTAGTAGTGCTTTTCGAGGTGTAAATTTTTATTTAGAAATTAGAATTTCATTGATAAAGAATTTTTTAATATTAGTCACACGCAATTATTATTTGAATATAGAATGTAATGAAAAAATACTTTGAAAACCAAAGCTTCAAGCACAATTTTGATTATTATAGTCGTAACAAAATAACTAAAATTATTCTCACTATTCTATGAAATTGTAAGTAAGTATGTTAGTTAAGTATGTACTAATTACAAAATTTTAAACATTGTAATTAGAGGTTGATCTTGAGTTGAATGTGATATGTTTTTGCTGTTAAAAATAACCGGACTTCTATAAAGACCAGTGGCGTACCCAGAAATTTATTTCAGGGGGGGGGGGAGGTTCAACAAAAGAAATCATTTTTTTTTAATTTCCAATTACCACTTGGAAAATACTATAAAGCATATGCTACATTTGTTTTGTTTTGAACTATTCAAGGGGTAACGTAATTTTAACAGTTAAAAAAATACAAAAATTGAATATAAGTTAAAAAAAAGAATAAAAATATCAGAAATAAAACTTCTACTCATCAGAATCAGTGAAAGTTATCTGAGCAAAATGATCAATGTCACTAATTTATTGGAAACATAGTGTTATAATTAGAACCCGGGTTATATACAGCCATCTTAGTGCATATGCAATTGCATATTTTTGATTCTGTTGTGGATTACTTGCAAATATAAATCCATAAATATGGCGTTTTTTTATTTATTTTTTTTGTAAATGTAGATTACTGCCATTTTAAGACGTTCTTAGATATTTTAACTAAAGAAATATTTTTCCACAATCGAGGCTCGGTTATTGCTTTTTCCTTGCAACTGCGAGTGGCACATCCGCTCCTTTTTCAAAACCATCCTTTTAAAGGAGTAAGCTTATGAATGTTTGTGTGCTATATCCTCCGAAGTGACCAAATTTACTGGTCAAACTGTGTATCAAGAAATTCGGAACACCCACCCCTTGCTCCCCCCCCCCCCCAAATTGCACAATTTTATAATAAAAGAAACTAAACAAGTTTTTTCTAATAAATTGAAGATTACGAACTGTTACATAAGAGTGTATAGTAAACGGTAAAATATATAAGCTGAAACTAATTGTTAACTCACGAGAACTCGCGTCGTTATTTGTCAAACAAGCGCTCGCGTAGGGTTTGAAAATGACCCGAGTGCTTGCAAAGGACCCCCTTTTTTGTAAAAATGGAAAGGGTTTACAAATTTCTAACCACACCCTCACCTCAATCAAGGACACAATTGCAGCTACCGAAAAGATGGTTTCCTTTTCTGGCTATAAAATTTCAAGAAATGGAAACAAAAACGGCTGGGGTCGTTTTCGACCCCGCGCGAGCTTTCGCGAGTTAAATTTTTGAAATAATCTTTTTATTTTTAGGTAAATGATGGCGATGCAGAACATCGTATTCATACTAATTAGTGTTGAAAATAATTCCTTAGAGAAATTTTTGAAGCGCTTGTAGTGAGTATTTCTAACGTAAATAATAATTACTTATGCAGATCAAGTGGGGAAAATAGTTTGCTCGCTGACAACAGATAAAAAAGAAAGTAATCAGAATGAGGTTTTTAACACCAAAACTTCCTGAATAAATAACGCGCCGTGGGAATGAGAGAATGAAATTGCGTGACAAGACGAAATAAAGCTCCAAAACTTTTAGCTTCCGCTTTGTATGTTTATTAACTGAGATTAACTAAATAGTTAATTATTCCCCTTTGGTAACTCACCGAAAGCTAGGCCGCTTTTAAAAGATTAAAATATTTCATCTGCTACTTTAAATGAAATAAAGGCATTACACAAACATTAAACACATTTTTACTAACCGTACAGAGGTATTTTTTCCATATCTCATTTTCTGTTAATATTTTTGGAAGATTTGCTGCTGTTTGATATTTTTCCAACGACCTTGGACGCATTTGAGCGTGCCTCAGGTCTCTACTGATTTTGTTAAAATAGGGGTGATGGTGATAAAAGAGATAAGGAAAATGTGGTGATTTTGCTTTGCTTCGTTTTTCGTTGGGTTCGTTCATTTGACGCGTTGGTTTCCGTTGATGTTCTTTTTTTTTCTTTTTTAATTTATTCCCCCTCCTTCTCAGCTCTAGAAAAATAAAATAATATCCGACTAATGCTAACATGGTGCATTTTCTTAATCGAGCTCTCTCCCAGGA
>JAXGGA010007906.1:0-59843 GCA_038373865.1 Uloborus plumipes
AAGTGCACGATTGTATGACAAACTCATCTTGGTGAATGCTTTTAGGTGCGACGGAGACCAAATGTATCAAACATAAGAACTACTTTGAATACCCCCCCCCCCCCCAAATCGGAAATTTGGCGACTTTTTTTCTCGCCAAGGAAAATGCCTGTTTTTGTTGTTGCCACAAAAATTGTTGCAAAACTTTTTAAAAAACTCAAAAAATAGTACAAAATACAAGAAAATACTAAATTTGGCAACAGCAAAAACCTAAAAGCTGAAAAAACGTAAATTGGCAACACCAAAATAAGAAACAGCAACCCTAAAAAGTCCGTAAAGGAGTGCCAGATTTGGCGCGTATTTTTTTTGGGGGGGGGGGGTATATCAAAGTTAAACCCAAACATGCATGATGTATTAGTAAACTCATAGAGTGGTTGAAAGCGACAACACACGCACGTATACAGTGAAGCACGGTTCATCAGTTTTTTAAAGGACTGCTTGAAAAAATCGTACAAATGAAAAAACGTGTAATAGGTACACCGCAAAAAAAAAAAAAAAAACTTGTTTTTGCCGTATACCACTTTAAAACTAAAATTCACAGTAATAAACTGTAAAACTAGCAATTTAACAGTTTCTTACTATAAAGTTAGAAATTGTACAGTTTATTGCCGTAAAAGTTAGCTGTGTTTTACTGTAAAAACAATAGTATAATACTGGCAGCAGAGGTTCCAGTTTGAAACTGTAAAATGCACAGTAATAAACTGAAACTAGCAATTTTACGGCTTGTTTCTGTAAACTAACAATTTTATAAGCTACTACTGTAAAATTAGCTGTATTATACTGGAAAAACAGCATTTACTTTTTATAGTGTATACATCTCCCTTTTTAATCTATTTTTTTAAGATGTCAAATAAAGCTCGACCGATGCAGGGGGGAGGGTAGAGGCATAGTGTTAGTAGTGTCTCGCAGCTCAACAGCATGTTGCACGGAATGCTTATGGATTAAGCGTCTATTTTTAGTGTAAATGAAAAAAAGTGTTAAAATTTTAGAAAATTGGCTGTTGAGCGATATTTTGCTGTAGGGAATCCTTCACTTTATGGCATTATCGAAATTATTGTTCTACTTAACTTTTCCATATTTAAACCAAACTATTATTCTTTTTCAGACGAAAATTGCTTTGAATTGAAGCGATTTTGAATTTTCATCGATATTATTACTCGACGGATTTGTTGAAGAAAAAAAACCTTAATGTAATAATAACATGCGATAGATTTGTTTAGTTTAGCCCAAGCTGTTCCATATGGCTGCTGCTTGAAAAGAAAAAACAAAAGAACGGGCACTTTATCTTAGGTAAATGCCGCTTGATTTCTCAGCCTGATGTTCCAGAATCTTGAATTTTGCGAATTAATTATCGTTTATTGACTTTCAGGCAATTCAGTGATTGCAAGGGGAATTAATAGTTTGACTCAATCAGTCTACAAAGTAATCGTTTACTCTATTCCACCTGTTTTTTCCTTATTCGAATGTTATCATCATTTTTAAAAATACTTATTTGTTTTTAAACCTTTCGTATACAATTCATTGTTTTTTGTTTTATTTTTTTTACCTGTTACATTACTCGAGATTGTTAGAAGTGTAGGAAGTTTCCATTTTCTTAAGTCTGGAAAAGTTTGAGAATTTCTGTTTGATTACATTAAATGTAGAATTTATTTATTGATCAAAATATGCTCAATATTTTTATTTAATACAATTAAGTTGACTTTTTTTAATCTATTAATTTAAATCATTTTGAAATTTTTTTTTATGAAATAATAGTTATGTCTGCTGCTTACGTACTATTCTTTAATTTGTAGCGTGTAAATATGATAATAATAGTCATTTTTATTAATACGGAAATTTTACTACCCTTTTCACTTTTATTTTATCAGTTATTGATAAAAATTTTATATATTTTTAATGAAGTAAGTGGCAAAACTTAAGTTTCCCGTTATAAAGAAAGGTGGATTTTTGTTCCAATTAGAAAAGCACTTGATGTTTGATTCCATCTATATTTAATTTTACAAAACTTACTGCAATACGTTTAAACGTCGTGAAATCTAAAGCTTTATTTCACAGAATAAACTGTAGAAACAGACTTCTCGTTCAAATTGTCAACTCGTAAAATTGCAGAAATTAATTTCCATTTGTATATTTGGCTTTTCTGCACTGCTACTGTCAATGTTATGAAAACTGTTTTAAGTAGTTTTCTTTCCATTGTACAGATGACTTTTTTGCACAGTTATTGTTAGTGCAGTGTAAACAGCTTTACGTTATTTTCGGTTTGGTTTTGGCGTATAGTTGGCTTTTTTGCACTACTACTGTTACTACAGTGCAAACAATTCTACGTAATTTTTGTTTCATCTTCATCGTATAGAGGGCTTTCTTGCATCACTTCTGAAAGTGCGGTTATTCTTTTATGTATTTTTCGTTTTTTGATTTTTTTCTAGAAAATCACATATTAGCAGCGTCTTATGCTTCTGAAGAAAACTGCAACTGAAACTAAATCCAAAATTGTTCCAGCAGAAGAAGCTCACTTTCTAAAAAATGCCCAGTTAAAAATTTAGAAATATTTATTTTTAGGAAATATCTATGAATTATTGTCGCCAATGAAATCGATCCGATCAGAGGGCTACTTCATTCTTTTGCAGAGTAAAAACCAAAATGAAAAATGATACAAAAAAGAGAGAAAAAAAAAAAAAAAAACTGGTCAGTCTTGTGGTCAGGCAAAATTGAAACTACCAGATAATATTTTCCATAGCTTCTGATTTGCGTAGAGATAAAAACAATCGACTTTTTTTTTCTTTCTTTCTTTCTTTTTTCTTTTTCAATGTATAATTGTGCTGATAAAACAATGATAATAATAGCTGATTATTATTATTATTTTTCTCTATAGCAGATGGTCAGTCTATTTGTCAATATCGTACTGGTGACTTTTCCGCATTAGTACTGTTCGTACGGGGAAAAGAGTTCTAAGTGATTTTTGTTTTTAGATTATTTAGAATCCAGAAAATTGTGAATATTTACGGTGTCCTATACTTTTGACTTGCATAGAATTTAAAGCATAGAACTAATAAAACATATTAGCTTGGAACAAAAGGAATATCAGAAATATGATTGCTCACGAAATTGATTAGAAATTATTTATACTAGTACTTGTGAGCAGTTTTGTAAGGCATTAGCAAAAAAAAAATTATACGCTTCACGGCAAACGGAATTAGATAATTAAATTCTTTTAGTCACAAATGTTATTTCACTTTTTGTATTCGTTTTGAATTTTTGTCTGAAAGATAGGCCTTTGAAAAAACAAAATAACAATGTCTCTTCAATCGTGCTCTACTTTTAGAAACATAGTCCATTTGTACAATTAGTCACATTTGCTAAAATTTGTTATTTCTCCATTTTAAAGTCATATTTGTCTGTGGCATCAGAAATATGGCTTCCGGGGTGTAAATTTCCAATCTGTCACGCAGAGATGGCTATTTCCATAGAGTGAAGCCTTCCTTATACCATAAAAGAGTTCCTTTATGATATGGGCCAGACTTTTAATGGTACGTTTGTTGAACAGATGGCTTGCGTCTAAAACTCGCACCGTAATGATAGATGTGTGTCTGTGTGTATCCTGTGAACAAAAATACACCAGTACCGCCCCCCAGTGCTGAAATGTGGCACTACGAAGCCAGTGCATATGTCATTAACCCCCGTGTCATTCCATGTTCGCCATTTTTTTTTCTCTCTCTTCCCTCCATTACTTCTCTCCCCCACTGTTGGTGGCAACTCGAGTTACTTTTATGTCCTTATGGGGGGCATAAGGCTCCTTATACCCGTTTCTTCCAATGCCAGTAACTGAGGTGTCACCCCCCCCCCCCCCTGGGTCCGTAAGGTAAATGAATCAAGTTTTTTATGCCTGACTTCAGGAACAACTTTTGGTTTCGCGATTTTTATGGGGATGGGAGGGAGGAGAAGAAATATGGTGCGCTCTTCTCAAACGAGCTGTGGCTCCTGCTGTCATTCCTTGGGAAGTTGGGGAATTCTCATTAAATCTTTCGGATCGGATGGAAGCAAACTCTTACGCGATTTGTGTGTCTTCTGTGTGTGGGTGAATTCGTTCATGTTGTATGGTGGATCTTCCAATCTTCTGTTTACGAAGGTTTTTTTTTAATTTTTTTATATGTATTTTTATATTTTTATTTATTTTTTTTCATTTTATTTCTTTTGCTTTATTTTAATTTGTTTCAGTTTTGAAATTTTCTTATTTTATTTTATTTAATTTCCCTCATTTAATTCTTATCACTTAAAAAAAAATAATTTCAACCTGCATTTATTTTTTATACGGATTTGTATTTAATTCATTTCATAATTTATTCCATTTTATTTATTTATTTTAGTTTATTTTTTATTACTTTATTAGTTGATTATTATTTGTTTCATTTTGTTGACTTGTTTTATTATTCTCTCTCCCTCTCTTTGAAATAATTGAAGAAATATTTTTATTGTTTTAGTTTTGGAAGTAATTTTTCCAACCCTTATTGATATGTTTTTTTTTTTAAACATACGTTGATTGCAATAACATTGTGATTCCACATCATTGCCTTACTAGATCAAATACAAGCATGCCTGTGTATGGCAGTGTTACGTGCTACTATATAAAAACTCTCCTTACAATGCAGTCAAAAGTACTAATCCCCTCTAGTTATAAAACACTTCTCATGCTAGGTATGTGGCATAATAATAAAACGAGTTATATGATTATTTGAAGTTAAAAATCAACGTAAATAAAGCACAAATAAGGTAGAAAGTACAGCAAATAGCTATTTCAAGGCTACAATGGAGCCCCTTCATCAGTGCAAGAAGCTCAGCAAACAACATGAAAGCTGTAAGAGAACTGAGCGCGAAGCACGTGTGCCCCGGTATTTATAACAAATGGGCGAGTGCGCTTGAACTCACAACAAAGCGGGAAAACACCGACCAGTCAGCGAAACGCCAGGAGAGCGAAGAAAAGGGGGGGAAGGCAGCAAAGGAAAGTAGGGGAAAAAAAGCGCGGGAGAAAACACAGAAGACGAAATTATAAAAATTGCTTCCAGATGTCAGGGAAAAATGGAACACTGGAAAAATCATTCACCAGAGAATGGGAATTTTTCCAAATATGGTAAGCTTCCCAAAAATCGAGGTCATAAACTGACGAACATTTACAAATAATTCTAGCCGAAGAAAAATCAAAGCAGTGACCAGAAGTCCAACAATGCTGAGCAATGGAAGAGCGTGCTAGTTCTTTATGTTTAACATAATTTTGATGCTCTTTCAGACGGTGCTTAAGAGGCCGCTTAGTCTGGCCTACATAGCTAAGTCCGCATTTGCAAGAGATGCTATAAATGCCCCAGTTGCTTTGGCAATCAATGGGATGCTTTAAGTTTGTAAACTTGATTTTGTTCACAGGAGAGAAAGAAATATCGAAACCAAACTTTTTCAAAATCTTTGCAACTTGATGACTTGTTTTTGGATAAAAAGGCAAAACAATGGTGGCTTAGACTCGGAAACCTTGCTGGAATGAGAGGGCTTTATTAGCCTATTATATATAGAATCAATAATCTTGGGCGAGTAACCCCGATCAAAAGCCACAGCTTTTAAATAAGAAAGCTCAGTATTTAAAGAACTGGATGAAGAACAGATATTCAAAGCACGAAACACAAAAGCCTTAAATGAGGCCAACTTTTGGTTTCGAGGATGAGAAGAGTAGTTGTGAGGAGGTAGTGTAACAGCAAAGGGCTTACGATACACTGAAGTCATAAAATCGTTATTACTTTTAGTAATCAAAACGTCCAAGAATGAAAGAGAACTTTCCATTTCCATTTCAATAGTGAATTGGATGCAAGGATCGATAGAATTAAGAGTGGAAAGTAAAAGCTCATTATTAACTTGGTTTTGGTCAAGCAAAACAAAGCAATCGTCAACATAACGAACATAGAACGGAAACTTTATGGTTTCAAAAAGTTTTACCTCAAAGTAGTGCATAATCGCTGATTGGTCGGTGTTTTCCCGCTTTGTTGTGAGTTCAAGCGCACTCGCCCATTTGTTATAAATACCGGGGCACACGTGCTTCGCGCTCAGTTCTCTTACAGCTTTCATGTTGTTTGCTGAGCTTCTTGCACTGATGAAGGGGCTCCATTGTAGCCTTGAAATAGCTATTTGCTGTACTTTCTACCTTATTTGTGCTTTATTTACGTTGATTTTTAACTTCAAATATAGTTCAGCACAAAGCCTATTTGATCATTTTTCATTTGAGTTATATGATTGCCTCTTTCTTTACAACATTAGCATCCGACTTTCAAAATGTTTTTTCAAATATAGAAGGAAAAAAAAGTTTGAGAGACCAAAATCCATTTTCCTTTTCTCTTCCCCTCTACCACTTTTAAGCAGCAAGCTAGTAAATATTTATTTATTTAACTAGTTTTGTAGTGTCAATATTCGCATAGCGATCTGTGGGGGAAAAAAGAGAAAATATAAGAAGTAAATAAAAAGAATGAATAAATAATGCACATTCTCGTTAATTCTATACTGTTTATTTAGTTCTTGTATGGTTTGTTTAACTATTATTGTGTACTAGTAAAAGAAGAAAGAGTTTATTTCCGTAATGAAATGAGCGCCCTAAGTCGTGCTCATTTTATGTACGTCCACATAAAGAAAATGAGGTCTCTAAGAAGAATGAAGATGAATAATTAAAGAAGTCAACAAGTTTATTTCGCTAAATTAATTACCGAAACGAGTTTCTACTCCGGAATTACTTTTATTGATGAGTTTTTCCAGACAGATTGTCTTGCTAAGACGTGTTGGTTTTTATTCGCAATTATATTAATTTCTGTGTACTTTGCAAGACTGCAAGAAAGAATGGAAAAAAAAAGAAAAAGAAAGAAAGCAAAAAAGCATTGCATGAATCTTTGCTCGTGTAAAGCTTCCCGCTCCCAGTTGTGTAAAGCAGGGGTGGCTAAACTTTTTGGGAAGAGTGCCACTTTCTGGAGAAAAATAGTTCTGTGTACCATTTTCATTTTTTCCTATGAAATAAAAAATGTAAAAAAAGGAAAAATTGTTCTTTAATAGGCTGATTATGTGATTTTTCCTCAAATAGCACATTTTTTAAATTTAAATCTGCAGGGTACCCATCTCCCCCTCCTCCTTCAAAGAAAAGCAATGACTCACTCCTTCCCAACTACTTTTGTGTCTCCAAGAAAAAGGCCCCACCCTCCTAAAAAATAGAGAAAAATACTTATGAAAACACTGCTGCCCCTAAAATGTTTAATGCCCCATCTCCCCCAACTGCTTGACACTACCGAATTTTGAGCAGCGGAAAAGTTTAGTATAAGAAAGTTCGTCGATTTAATACACACTGTAAAAAATAGATGTTGTTTCTACAGTATAATACACCTAATTCTATAGTAACAAACGGTAAAAATTACTAATTTTACAGTAATAAACCGTAAAATTGCTACTTTTACAGTAAAAAACTGAAATTACTGCTTTACAGTAATAAACTGCAAAATTGCTAATTTTACAGCTTATTATTGTGCATTTTACAGTTTTAAACTGGAACCTCTGCTGCCAGTCTTATACTGTAAAAGCTAGTTTATTTTTTTTGCAGTGTAGATCATCAGGATCAGCAACTAAAGATAAGTTTGAGTCTTTTAGTACAAGGAGTTTCTTGATGGACGGTGCAATATTTCACTTAGAAGCTTTCGTCTTACATAATTTTCAAGCAATGTAACAAACCCTACCATCAGTGCTTTATACTTTTCCTGGTTTAGTCAGCTTTCTTTTCAATTACATTTTAAAGTTCTTTAAAAATGTACTCTCTTGTTGAAACTTGCCGGCGTAAATCAAGTTCTTCAGCAATATCGAAATTTTCATTCATGCTTTACTAGTTCTCGATAGATCTGTCTCTCTTCGATCTCCGACTTCAGTATAAACAGGTGCGACTGTATATTATGGGGCTTTTGTTTGCATTCCATAACCTTCGTGGTTTTTTTTTTTTTTTTTTAACTTTCCTTCATCATCAAAGCATCAAACTCATTAATCCTTTTTATGACGATCTTTTATGACAGAGCAATTACTCAGTCTTAACAGAAAAAAAAAAAACTTTCTCCCTTCTCAATTGAATGAAATGATGATGGGGGAAGCAGCAGAATGATGCCTAAGATGCGTTTCCAGTTACAATGTACCGAAAAGGGAGGATTACGTCTCGGTTTCAACCTTGGAGAAAAAGGGAAACCTATCTCTTCAAGGGAAAGTACCCACCCACTTGTGCCTTTGCCCCAGATACCTAGTCAAAGAAGAGCCTTGAAAAGCAAATTCCTGGTGCGTGATTTGGATGTTTGGCGGCCTTCTTCACGAATTGTAGATGGTGACTAAGGTCTCTCTAGAAGGGGGGGGGGGTCATCGACACCCCGCTAATGACCTGACTCATCAAATCTGGGAGCCACTTGTTGCTCCTGTTGCTGGTAGAATTCGTCATATCTATATTCAGTCTGTTGTGCAGTTGTTGTGGAGGAGTTCGGTGTGTAACAATGGGCAGTGTGACGGAATTTGGATTAGGAAGTTGTATTTGAGAGCTGAAAGTGGAGTGAAGCTGTACGGACAAGAAATGAAAAATGTGCTTCTTTATTTTTTATTTTTTGCTCTAATAATACGCCACATAAACCAGCTGGAGAACAATCAGAGAGGAGAATGTTCAGAAGAAAAAACAGTATTTAAATGAAGTAAAAACATTAAATAAAGAGAAAAGTTTTTGTTATTTATTTATTTTATTGCATAATTTATTATTCAATTCTATTTATTTATTTATTTATTTTGAGAAGTTTGAAAAGAGGGAAGATACTCTAAAATTCTTCTATATTATACATTCTTCTCTACGTTTTCTCAGTTAAACCTAAGTCCGAAGCCTAAAAAGAGAAACAAACTTACCCGCAACTTTTGACGACAGACGAAAAGTTTTAAATCATAGAAATCTGAAATATTACTTCCTGAAGTGCTACACAATCCTTAAAAAGATACTTAAAGCAAAAGTGGCTGACTTAGTGCTCGTCCTTTCTCGAGAAATATATTACAACTATTTTCCATTGAGATAACTCTTTCGCTAGCGAGTTTCGAAAATCTGTTTCCAAAGTATCGTCTGCCTTTTAGAACATTTCTAAAAAGAAAGAGAACTGAATGAATAAATACGAAGAGAGAGAGAGATAGGGGTCTTTTTTTTTTGAAAGGAACGGAAGTTAGAGGATCTTTTTTAGCTGATAGATGGAGCGCAATAAAGAATCAAGTTTTAAAGAAATAACTGGCAGTTCCATTCAGGTTTCCTGGAATTTATGCAAAGTGTTTGGCAGTTAAGTTTCTCGGAGTAGTTGCTTTTGTTGCTTTTAAATGTACAACCTGCTGGGAATAAAAAATAGAATAGATAATTTGATCTGGACGGTATGAACGGAATATTTCATGGGGGGGGGGGGGGGGTAGCCCTAAATGGACCCGGTTTTACCTTTATGTATGGTTGGTTACTGACATCGAGGGAAAAAACAGAGAAACAGCTCTAAGTACGGAATTCAAGTGAAACACGGACGATCGCAACTCGCCAATGCAATCGCAAATTCCCAAATTTAGATTCAAGTGAAACGTTACAATCGCTACGAGATGCGATTCTATTGTAATTCAACTTCCAATAGCGATTGCAATTTTGGTCTATTGCGATCGCCTCGAAGCGATTGCAATGGTGTTTCACTTGAATTCGGCCCTGACAATTCAATAATTTGCCAAGATAGAAAGTCACATTTAAATGGATTTTGTATTTTTAAGCAAGCATTTATTCTCTTGATATTATTTTGTGGCAACATGGCGTTATGTACATGTTTTTCATCGACTTGTAAGTTTGAACTGCATTTCTGTATTTTCCCTTCAAGCTGTTTCAAAATTTATAGAAACTTAACGTATGAAAATTTACACACATTTTTTTTTGTTTTCCTTTTCTCTTTTCGTATTACTAAATGCATTTTTTTTTTTTTTTTTTTGAAAGGTGGGGGGTGGGAATTTGCATCAAAGATATTTTGTGATAATATTCCGCAACGAAGTTAAAAGGACTATCAAGGCGTTTAAATACTCAATGGTATTTTTGGTGGAGCGAAATTAATTTTGAAATGTAAAAGAAACAGTGAATAATCATAGTAAAAATTTTATTTCTCAAAAAACTAACTTGCTAAAGATAAATTAAAATGACGGTAGAGAAAGAAGAAATTTATTGTTTTGATTTTGAATTTTTTTCAAAAAAGACATTTTAAAATTCCAATTGCTTTCCCTCCATTTTCCACTACATTAAATCTTTATATTAAAAAAATCACACACACACACACACACGCACAACACCTCTTGCAAATACGCTTGGCTAAATTTCGAAGCGTTTTCCAATTTTCACGGCATGAAACGCGCTTCTAGGGGCTTTAAAAATAACTCCGCTTATACAAAAGAACAGCTTTATTTTACACTAATCTACAGAACAACTAACGGTTGAAGAAAATGGAGACATTTCACAACAGATTCAATCTCATCACTCAAAACTCACACGCCTGATCGTTAAAAAGATTATTTAAACTGAATTTTATGCTCAACTTTACGATCCATTTTCAGCAGTAAACAATTTAGAATGTATCACTTTTATCTGACTAAAAAGATTCGGTTGTATCGTTTAGTCGCTCGCCTTCATTCAGTGAATCGGAGCGTAAAAGTTGAAGTTTTTGTCCTTGGCACGTTCTTAGGTGATATTTTAGCATCTGTCGCCTATTTGGCAGACGACCAAATTTGCCAGCGCATGCTTTCAATGTTAAAAAAAAAAAAAAAAAGTTGAAGCAGAACTAACTGGAACAAAGCCAGATGTTTCTTTCAGTTGGACATTTTTTTAAAAAGCTATTGTTTGCCAAGCTGTGCTGTTGATAACTTTCACGTGCAAATATTCAAAAACGATTTTTTTTTCACTCGGAAAGATTTCTCTCTTTCGTATAATTTCCTTCCGGAATGCTAACTTTGTATTCCACGTTTGAAATCGGAAGGTGTATTCTTTTTGTTGTTTTCTGTTCTATTATCTCGTGTAAGATTTGACTATCGTTCAGTTATTTAAATAGCGCATTAAAATGTAAATATTTTTATTACTTTTATTTTTTCAATATAATTTCAACTGAAACAGTTGAACGGAGTTCTATGTTTAATTTTTCACAGATGGAACATAGTTTACTTTTATCGGAGGGTCATTCCACGTCAAATCAACCACAAAAATGGGATTTTAACACCCACCATCTTGGATTTTGATGAAACTTGGTATACTTCCTTCCTTTGTGGTCATAAGCAACCCCCTAAATTTTTTTCTTTCTATCTCGATGCGTTTTGATTTTATAGCCTGTTGAAATTTTGCGATTTTACATTTTTTGTCATTTTCGTGACACATAAACTGAGCTGGTATTGTTTATGAAAAAAAATTGTACCTGGAAAACTAATGGTTTAATCTTTTAAATTTTTTTTTACAGAAAATGTGAAGACTTTGAGCATGCAAGTAAAAAATATTACAATAGTCTTAGTCAATATGAATTTTTTCTAAAAAATTTCAAAATTGTAAATTTTGAATTTTTTTTGTCAAAAAAAGGCTTTATCAAAATTTTAATTTTCAACATGAGGGTCATCTTTAAAAATCATAATTTTTTTTTACATGATCATGAATATGTGCTCTAATTTATCCCATAAAAATTATTTTGGGTATTTGAGAGATTCTACCCCCCCCCCCCTTTTAAAGAAGAAAAAAACGTAAAACATCATACAAACAAGCTCTTCCTCGAATTTAAAAACAGAATTATCATCAATTACAACAAAAATTTAAACATGAAGTATGTTGAATATTCAACTCAAACCCATAAAAATTAATGTTAAAGGTTTTTTTTTTTCCAGTTGAAATAGTTTAAATTGAAGGAATTCTGGAAATAAGATATCGTGAAATTTTATATTTGCATACAACAATTGACTCATACAGATTACTAGATTGTTGACAAGACAACTTTAAAAATTAAAAGTTTAGCTTGACACTAATCCACTGATTATGCTATTTCTAGCACTTTCTTTATTCCCCCCCCACCCCCACATGTTCGAAAATGTTCGAGACATTTTTTTCAATTACTTTTACTTCTGTGCAAAGAAAAATTCATCATTTTTTTTATTAAAATGACATTTTAGACCCTTTAAGAAACAATGGCCAACTTTTTGGTAATATTTTTTTAATAAGGTAAATTACCTTTCCTTCACTCATAGCAAAGTAAGATCAAATTAGTACACATGCACATCTTTTATTTGATGAACTTTTGTCTTTAAAAAATGAAAAACCAAGGACTTAAAACAGTTCTTTTTCCTTCTGGCTTTAATGACATGCCCAATCATATATTTGTCTCCTCTTCAATAGATTTATGTTTTTTTGATGAAAATTCAAAAGTAAATAAATATGTATCAGGAAAAAACTACTTTTGTCCAGATTTTTTTTTTTTTTTTTTCTGGCTTTTGTGCCTCATCTACTGTTGGAGGTCTAAGCAGGTGCACTTCAAAAAGTGCAATGAGTTGGAGGAAAAGGATACCTATAAAATATATCATTGTTTCTAAATAAAAATGACTTAAAACAACATACTGATCTTGAAAAAATAAATGCAGCAGATGGAAGAGGAGTCAAGAAAAATAACTAATTTACACAAAAGCAGTTTTCAATCTCACTGCCATGATATAAACAACTTACTAAGTATAAAGCAGTAAGTATACAGCTTGCAGATCAGCTGGCTCAAGATGACAGCTGATCCTTTTTATGAGCTAGTAAATTACCCATAAAATTAGGGGGATAACAGGCAAATGTCATTTGTACAAATGCAAGCTTATTTGGAGCCATTTATGATCACAGTTTTTTTTTTTTTTTAAGAATAAAAAGGATCAAGCAGTGATAATATGAAACACTTTCGAAAACAGAACATTTTTAGAGGGAAAAGAGATTGTTGAAATTGTAAACAGTTCTTTTCATGATTCTAATCATTTTGAACTCATAATAATGATATAGCAAAGTTAAAACAAACCTTTTCTGTTTTTTTCATTGGTTCAGAGTTAAATAAACAAAACCAGGTTTTAGTTTGATACTTCATTAAATGAATGAAACAAGTTCAGAGCTGCAAGTGTCTACTTTTGAATTTGTATTTCAGTCGGTCCTTTGCTTAGTCGCTTAGAGAAACCATTGCTGAACAGATATAGAATTTTACTTGTGTTTTCAACTAGATTGTGTTTTAAAAAATGATTTAGTGTGGATGTATCTATATGCAGTGTAGGAACATTAACTGCAAGTGAATGTCAGAAATTGATTTTCACTCATGAGAAAGGAATAAAGAACAGCAATTGTTTAAGTGAAGAAGAAAAATAATTATTGTGTGCAAGACTTGACAGTGAACTGAATTCAATTCAAAATATTTGTTTTCATCATGAAAATGTATTCTTGAAGAAGTTTGAGTTGCAACACAAAGTCTGTAGTGATCCATTAAAAAGACAATCTATGGTATTTTGGAATGTTGTCTGAAGTCAACCAAGACGAAGGAGACCTTCTAGTCCAAATGGACCTTCCCCTTCACTTTACTGGCCTAGTTCTGTTGATATTTGTGGAATTCCATTTTTTCATGTACTCAGTGTTGTAGAGAACCACCATATACAATAACTGGAAGGACATACACCTTTCCTAATAAATAATGCTCTCAGTGGAAAGGAAAAGGGAAAACAGGCACATGTAAAAGGAATATCAGAATTATAAGCTGGTATTTATAGAATCTATAATATTTTGGGTAAATTGCTTAGTTATGAATTAGAATTGTATGAAAATTTCATTTTCATGTTATCTTAAATTTTCAATAATTTTCAGAAGGTGATATACACTTCATTGCGAGATAACCATAAATTAAAATTAACGCAAAACCACAGAATTTTCAATTACTAAAAAAGTAAAAACTATTTTTAATAGCAAAAAAAGATTTTTTGAGATTAATTAAAACTATAAAAATTGAGCCATTAATTTTTGTAGAGTACAAACTCTCATTTTAAGAAAAAGAAAGATGAATTTTTCTTTGCACAGAAGTAAAAGTAATTGAAAAAATGCCTCACAGTAATTTTTTTTTCCAAACATGGGGGGGGGGGGGGGATCCAGAAAGTGCTAGAAATAGCTAAATCAGTGGATTAGTGTCAAGCTAAACTTTTAATTTTTCAGTTGTCTTGACTACAATCTAGTAATCTGTATGAGTCAATTGTTGTATGCAAATATTAAATTTCATGATATCTTATTTCCAGAATTCCTTCAATTTAAACTATTTCAACTGGAAAAAAAAACCTTTAACATTAATTTTTATGGGTTTGAGTTGAATATTCAACATACTTCATGTTTAAATTTTTGTTGTAATTGATGACAATTCTGTTTTAAAATTCGAGGAAGAGCTTGTTTGTATGATGTTTTACGTTTTTTTCTTCTTTAAAAGGGGGGGGGGGAGGGGTAGAATCCCTCAAATACCCAAAATAATTTTTATGGGATAAATTAGAGCACATATTCATGATCATGTAAAAAAAAATTGTGATTTTTAAAGATGACCCTCATGTTGAAAATTAAAATTTTGATAAAGCCTTTTTTTGACAAAAAAAAATTCAAAATTTACAATTTTGAAATTTTAAAAAAAAAAATCATATGGACTAAGACTATTGTAATATTTTTTATTTGCATGCTCAAAGTCTTCACATTTTCTGTAAAAAAAATTTAAAAGATTAAACCATTAGTTTCCCAGGTACAATTTTTTTTCATAAACAACACCAGCTCAGTTTATGTGTCACGAAAATGACAAAAAATGTAAAATCGCAAAATTTCAACAGGCTATAAAATCAAAACGCATCGAGATAGAAAGAAAAAAATTTAGGGGGTTGCTTATGACCACAAAGGAAGGAAGTATACCAAGTTTCATCAAAATCCGAGATGGTGGGTGTTGGGGTGTGGTTGAATTGACATGGAATCACCCTGGAGGAAAATAATGTTTCCGTGTTTTAGAATTACTGTCAGTTGTACGAAAATTGCTCATAGCTGTTTTTTTTTCTATTATTATTTTATTATTTTAATATTTTTAACTTCATTCAAGATTTATAGCTATAAATTGTATTGTAGAATTCAGGGTAGCTTAGATCCTCAATTTATTTTCTTTTATACGTCATATCACTATTTTAGTTGTGTAGTTGCATCTATTTCGATATGATTGAAAACGAACAGCTAAAATGTCGTCCAGTTATCTAAAACTAAGAAATAATAATTATAAAACTTAAATATAATTTTTTTTAACCAGGTTTAAATTCATTCTGCCGCTTAGGGTCATTCGAACCATGTTAGAAGTACGATGTAAATTATATTATTTTATTTAAAATAGTCCAACTTTGAACCAGAAAAAAAAAAAACATCTAAATGTTTAGAGATTCTCCACTTTAATTTCATAACATCACAAAATATCCATCATTTCTTATATTACAATGCTAGGGGACGAGGGATTTCAGCATTTTCAAATCGGCTTTCGAGAGCAGCTTCCCAACAGTAACTACAGAATAATTAGGTTGTGAAATAATCCTAACTAAAGTTTTAAAAAACTAAAAAATACACGTTTGGAGTAAATCAAACAGAAAAGAGGATTTTCAAAACTATTGAATATCCGCTAATTTTACATGCACTTATAATGCATCATCATGTAATGTAGCTTAGCCTTTAGTATTAATAATGGTATTAAATATATTACTTTTATGTTTGTAAAGAACGTGAATTTTATCTTTTATTCAGAGTTACATACAAACAACTGAAACACTTATCATCGTTACCATCGAAACTCGATGGTAACGTTATAATTCATCAACATGTAAGAAAATAGTTCAGCCTTTAGTATTCGTAATAGTATTAAATATATTACTTTTATGTTTGTAAAGAACGTGAATTTTATCTTTCATTCAGAGTTACATACATACATACATACAAACAAGCAAACCCACATGTGAAACTAATTAAAGCGTATTAAAAATAACTTATTTCCGTCATATTTATAGCCAGTGTTGTTAAGCTAAGTATTGTTCTGTAGTTGGGCCAAACCTCACCTGGCAACTTAGTGAAGGCTACGCAGATCCTACTCCATACCATTAAAACGCTGCCAGATTAGGTTTGGCCCAACTTGAATTTGTGGAATCACCTTCTAAAAGTGTCATCGCGAAAGTGAAGTTGTTTTTTCTGCCATTAACTAGTCTTCGCATAAGGAAAACCATTTTACAGGAACAGATCATGGCTCCAATGATGATCTTGACTTAGTATTTACTGTTAACTCTCATGCAGAATTGAATGCATAGTGCAACAAGAAATTTTTGATTTATTTGAAGATTTTTTTTTTATTTCTGACACTCATATACAATCTTATAATTTTGTTTATAAAGTTTACAAAATTTTGGGCATTTGAAATGTTTCAAATGATGAGTTTCGAAATTTTCTTTGATTTAAGTCAAGTCGAGTTTAAAAGCTTATTATTATTATTTACAATATTCGTTCAAAATTGTTTCTAAATGCAACACTTGCAATATTTAGAACAAATTAGCGACAAATATAAGTTGTTCTCTTTTTGTGCAATACATTAAAATTACAACGAAAGTAACTGCCTTTCTTGTATATAGTAAACTAGCAGTACCCGCACGGCGATGCCCGTGCATTTAAATGGGAAGGAAGTCCACTGAATGAATTTAAATTCACTCCAACCCTCTGAAGAAAAATTATTATAATTGAAGCGGTATAGTAATTTGCCACTTTAGTGACATCGTATTTGTATGCTTGAATAAAAAATAAATGAAATATTTCTGCATAAATAAAAAATACTTCATATGATATTATATTAATGTATTTTACTACTCATACTGTCTGAAAACACTTTTTCAGATATATTATTAGAAAAAAGTCAACGCAAAAACAAAAAATGTCAAATTGATAGTAATTGGCCACCTTAGCATAGTTATTGGCTATGAAACCATACAGTTATTGGCCATGTAAACATTCAATGTTATACTGGATTATTCATATACAGGGTGTCCACTCCAATCGTGGACCAATAGCTAATTTCTAAACCGTTAGAGATAAGCATATAGTTTACTTAGGAAAAAATCTCTAAATTACGAAAGGAATTTTGGGTCTATTCAATGTTTTTCAAAAAATCAAATTTTGAAAGAGTTACGAAATTTAAATTTTTATACAGCCCCCCAGTCCTATCAATCATATTTAGTAAAACATTCTTGACACTGCAACATTTAAAACTAAAAAAAAATCACTCTTCTACCACAAAAATTGACCGAGTTATGACGTTTTGAAAAATCAAGATTTTGAAGGATTTCGCATACGGTCCCTTAAGCGATCTCTCGATGACGTCATGAAACAATGCAAAATCTTGATTTTTCAAAACGTCATAACTCGGTCAATTTTTGTGGTAGAAGAGTGATTTTTTTTTAGTTTTAAACGTTACAGTGTCAAGAATGTTTTACTAAATATGATTGATAGGACTGGGGGGCTGTATAAAAATTTAAATTTCGTAACTCTTTCAAAATTTGATTTTTTGAAAAACATTGAATAGACCCAAAATTCCTTTCATAATTTTGAGATTTTTTCCTAAATAAACTATATGCTTATCTCTAACGGTTTAGAAATTAGCTATTGGTCCACGATTGGAGTGGACACCCTGTATATAGGAAAATATTATACCTTTACATGAATATAGTAAAGCATTATATGAAGATATTATACGGTTAACTGAATATATTTTCCATTCATTAAATATATTATAACACTATAGCATTCAATATCTTTCTCCATCTTTCCCTTTTCTATTTTTGACTTCTCTTTATTTGTTCTAGTCTTCTTTAAAGCATTTTCTTTCTGTACGGCTGCTTGTCCATTCCGTTTTCTTTTCTTTATTTTTCACTTTTTTGCTGCTTTTTTTGTTCATTGATTTCAATAGCTGCTCTGTAACTCTCAGAAATTATAAAGAATAGTTCAATTGTCTATCCTATTAAGAAATTTTCTCCCACTTTTTGGCGCATTTTGTTGGTAATCATCGATAAATTTGCTACAATGAGTTGTTTTGTTTGAAGTAGATGACGTATACCAATTTATAGGAGTTTTCAGAGGAGTTATCACAATTGTTGCTGCTGTCACATTATCTTCATTAGTCAGATTTGCATTTGTTCTTATAATTGCAGTCAGTATTTCAGTATTGGTAGAGTTTTTAGAAAAATCATTCTGGAAAAAAAAGCGCCAAATTTACGGTCATGTATTATTTAAAACTCCCTCCTGATATTTCAGTGCTTTTATCTTGTCCATTTTGCCTCCAAAAATATTTTGGAAGTCTTTTAGAGACATGAGTTTATTTAATACATTAAACTCTTCATTTGATTTTTCTGTTGCTAAACATTTAGAGCTATCAGTAGCGTACTCATCATAGGGGGCTAATTACTATAATTTTCTGAAAATATTGTGAGAGTTATTGGCCACAACAAAACTTTAATTTTTAAGAATATATTCTTATGTTACACCTCAAATTCACTTATTAGGCACCACAGCTATACATCTCACAGTATTTTAAAAGCTGTAAATGCATTGAGTTCTTTTAAAATGTCGCATAAAAAATTCTAGTCTTGCCGTTTTCTCCACAACCTTTTAAACTACACTAAAAGTCCTTTTAAAGTTCAAAACAATTCGCCAAATAAATCAAAAAGACAGGAGATATACTCAAATTTAGTAAATTTTCAAGGCTTAACTCTATACGTAAATTGAAACCACTTAAGAAAGAGCAGCTTCTATGGAAAATGGATCTAGTGTTTCAGTCTTGCGTACAGAGTTAAGCCTTGAAAATCGACTAAATTTGATTAATTAATATCTCCTGTCCTAATTAACGGACAGAAACGTGCTAAAACTTTTCTTTTTCAGAAAAAAAAACCCTTTCCAGCGATATATAATGTTTTGGGGTGGGGGAAGGTTTTCCCCCTTCAATTATGGCGGATACACCAAAAATGAGACTAATTAATTTAAAAATAACTAATTCGAAATTAAAAATTTGGTCCTCGAGGTGCATTACAGCGGGATACGTTCGAATTTTTGAGCCAAGTTTCAGGTCTGTAGGTGCTGTGGGGACTTCTGGCCAGCGGTTACAAACGAACAAACAAACAAACACCGTCATCTTTATATATATAGACTAGGTGACCCGTGCGAAATTCCGCAAAAAAAAAAAAATAAATAAATAAATAAAATAAAATAAAATAAAAACTCTAAACTTAAAATTGAGTTATTCAGGTTCAAAGATTTCAGTCCTCGATTGGATGTGTATCTTTGTAAAATCTTGTATTGTAAAATCTTGTACGTTTGCACAACATCGCCATCAACTGCCGTCGTTCTGACAACTTTTCAAAGAGATCAAAGACACGTTCACTTTTACAACTACTACAAAAGTGATACCCTATATTAAAATCAAATACCCAAGGCTACCACTAAACTAAATACTAACGTTATCGCAAAACTACCATAGTATTTTGAAACAATAAAAGTTACAATTAAGGTTTACCGAGCTAAGCCTTGTCTTGAAATGTCGCATTTAAAATTGATTTGAACAACAATGTAACGATTTTGACAGTTGAGCAAAAAATTTAACTTTTTCAAACTTCAATCGCTTATAAGTCGCTTAAACGTGGATTTTCGAGATTCTCGTTACGCGGCGCTAGCGGAGAAACGTTCTAAAGAACGCATTTTTTTTAATCTTTCGAATGAAATCAAAATGGAGACGATACGACAATTATTTCGCTAGATAGAGTCAATTTTGTGCCCAAAAATTGAAATTCGAATAAAAAACGAACCGACACTTTTTAGAGGGTGGGTCTAATTTTCGTCAATAGCCCGCGGGATAAGCTTCAAAATCATAAATTTTCTTGCAATTCGATAAAGAAATGAGCGAGTTTCGACCGGGTATAGGATTCGGCTTAGAGAAATAATATATGGAATTCCCCATTATACGCAGAATAGGGTGGCATGGTAACCGCGGACAGGCCAGTACCGCAGATAATCGGAAAAATAGGTAAAAAATGATGCTAGTATATGAAATAAACAAAAAAAAAAAGGTCAGTAACACAACACATACATTTAAATTATGTTTAAAAATGATAACATTGAGTGTAAAAAATATCCTTAAATAAAACGACTAACAAGACACTCGCATTCTTCTGCATTCAGTAGATCCAAAAAAAAAGAAAGAAAGAAAGACATGCTTATAATCGAGAGTTTACTATATATTTTTTTATTTACGATGGAAAACAGTTACATGTGCTTTTAACCTGCAAAAAGTTTCATTTCAAAACAATAACACTTTAAAATACAGTAAACTCTCGATTATCCGCGAGGGTCTCGGGAAAGATACAAACACGATTAACAGATTTTTTCGAAAAAGCACGAACTTAAATTTTGTTCTTAACATTTCTTACCCAAGAGTGTGGTGTACTTCATCCAATAAATTATATTTTACCTGGGCGTTATCGTAAGTACAACTTCTTTACATATTTTATATGCTTGCGAACTTCAAATACAAATTATTTTTTATGCTGTACCTGTCGTCACTATTTGTACGTATCACGTTTTAAGTGAATTGCAATTAGTTTTGAGCAAAATGCATTTTTTATCTTCTTTACCCCTTATTTTATGGTTTTTTCGGATTTTCCGCGATTTTCGTTATCCGCGATACCCGGACCACCCAATTCCGCGGATAATCGGGAGTGTACTGAAAAATATAAAAAATGTTTTTTTTTTTTAATTCTAAAGACTATTTACATCAGCTTGGTTCGCACTAAAAAGTATGGAATGAAACAAGCACACGATTCCTTGAATTTGGATCGCTACAGCAAGTCACCACTCACTGAGCATAGTGAAAGCAATCTCCTCCCGGGAAGAAGGGAATGTGCGTTCCGCCCACGCATTGTCCAATTAAGACTCTGGGTGCCAGCCATGTCTTCGCTCAACAGCTCTCTCGCCTCCAGGGGTCGATGCACGGCTAGAGGCGGCGAGACGTTTTTCTCAAAGAATTATATTTGAAAAAAAAAAAAAAAAAAAAAAACTGACTACTTTTTGAAACACTTTTGCTTATCTCGGCTTTCCGAGTTCGTTAAATGCTGCATGATTTGTAGGTGCTCCCGAGCTGTTTTTCAGTCGAATGGATCGCAGGGGTAATAATTGTATGCAAACAGTGACGTTTGTGCGACAGCAGTTATCTCCAAATGTTGAAAGGAAATGTTTAAGAAAAGATGCTCAGTTAAAGACAAGTAAACAAAAAAGAGCCAGACACGTGTTTTGGGCTAATGCAAAGATTCATTCCTTTTGCAATGCAAAAAGTTGTGAGCTTGGGTTAGCTAATATTGAAGGCTGGAAACGAGAAGAGGTTTTGTGCATTAAAAATGTGACAAAAAAATTTAGTGTGTTGAAGAATTTTCAGGATTAAAGAACGGGCGCTCATAATGGGGGGAAAGGGGGTCCCAAACCTCCCCTTTCAGATTAGTACTTCCTTGCTTTCATCACTATTTTTTCGGAAAAAATTTAAAAACATTCCTTCTTCAGCCATTAATGAATAAGTTATTGAAAATGTCAAATTTTATAAACTCTAAACTGCACTGGAATTGCTTCCAAAGGGGGGGGGGGATATCCTAATAAAACCATGGGTAAAATATCTGAGCCGCACCCCACCCCCTAAAATTTCTCATAAAGGACGCCCATGGGATATAAGTAGGGATTTTTCAAATGAAGCCTGTATAGAACTCGTCATTCTGCCTTCGGAAATCTGGCCGAACCCGAAGTTCGGAATTTGATATTACTATTATTACTTTTCCAGAAGTTAAAAACCACACCTTTTTTAGGTAGGCACACACAACATACACACTCAAAAGTATGGTTTTGCTTAAAAGGGATAATGAACATTCCTTGCAGCGAGTGAAAGTTTAGGAAATTCAAAGAACGTTCCATCACATCTTGTTAAGGAATAGAAATTTTAGAAATGAGAAAAATGAAATAAAAATGTTTCAAAAACGATCGGACATGTACGATTCTCGTACTCGTTTATGAAAAGGTTTCGTTTTTGCGATCGTGATCGCTTTGCTGTTTCCGAAATTTTAATCACAGAAAAATTCCTTTTTTATTGAATTTCGTTGTTTTGATAATAATTCGGAAATCTCCCGAATGTCTCCAAAGAGTTGGTGATAATGTGGGTATACAGGAAATTGATCAAATATATGTATAGTTTGGGAGGGGGTGCTCCCCCTCCCCACTTCAAAAAAGATGTTGTACAACCGTAAATTCTATGGAGTACCTACTCCTCCCCCCTTCCCCACGCACACACAAAAAAAAAAAATAGAGAAATATCTAAAAATTTAAATAAAACAGTCTGCGCCAATGACCCCCCTAACTTTGTGGGTACCCCCTGCTGTAGACTATAATAATTCAAAATCTTGCCTGACCTAAAATCAGTTTGAATCAACGTGAGTTCAACTTATTTAATTTTTGGGATTAGGATAGAAATGTTTTAAAAATGTATTGACAAAAGCTCAAGAATTTTTGGAGAGATATAAATATTTAACTTTGTTACACTAATATCTTAAAGGTATGTCAAAAATGAGCTCCGTCCAAAGTTCGAATTTACTCCAAGTCAGGTTCAATGTTAAAACTTCTTTCACAACTAATGAAAAAGAAAGGAAAAGAAATTTGCAAATGTGCTTGATCTTGAAGATCATCAACTTCAAATTATAGCATGTTCAATAGTGTCTTACGCTCAATATCACTTCGAATTACCAGATGCTTTAAATTATGAAGGGAATCGAATCATCGAAAATTTTTGTACTTCAACTAACTGTATGTGTAAGGAACATTTTTGTGGTTTGTAATATCTTGATCAGATTTTCAGGCCCTGAAAAATCTTTCTTTCATATTTCAAATGATTATAAACAGAGATGGCTGTTTTTAATGTACATGTTACGATTTTTTGTAGCTGCGACATCAAAGCTGTTAGTTGTAAATGTGTCTGTATTAGGAGGGATTTTGGGACAGTTCTGATGCCTGATTATTTCTGTTCCAGGTGACGGAGGCCGGAGAAACGAGCTTGCCACTTTGGTTGTCATATGACGACGACTCCCAAACCTTTACGGGTGTTCCTTTAGAAAAAGACGTCGGCCAGTATTACATCAGCGTCAAAGCCGTAGGAAATGCTCAGGGTGAGTGCTCCCCTTCTCCCATCTTTTTTCATAGTTTAAATGTCATAAAATGTTAATTTAATAAAGTGAATGTCATTCAGACCCAAGTAGCATCAACTCATCAGATTTTGCTCGGCCGATCATCAAACTCCTCGTAAACTGATCCCGTAACGCACGATGACATCGTTCCGATCAGTATCCGAGTACGGTTTTCGATGAGCTACTTTTCATCGGAAAACGATATCCTTCCGATCAACTTTCCCGATGAAATTAAGCCGAGTTATATTCCATCGGAAAACGATATCCTTCCGATCAAGTTTCCCGATGAAATTCATCGTCACAGGACTGTTCTGCTCGTAAATTGCTCCAAATCTCATCGTATTTCGAGCAAAACTCATCGGATTTTGCTGCTAGGATTCTGTTTGGCCGATGAGACATATCGGATCATCGATCGGCGTTGAGAATTTCGTCGGGTTTCGATGAATGGCCGATCATCGGCCGATGAGATGATGCTGCTAGGGGAAGGAATAGACTGCAAGGATCAATATTTTTAAGCTTCAAGAATGAAACGCAGGATGATTCACAAAAACTGGTGGGTTTTCATAAAGCTACCGATTGGTGAATACTGGACAGAGACACTGCCGTGCTGATGCACAAAAGTGGTATCTGCACAGGATCTCTAACTAAAACATTGCTCTTTGAAATTTTGCACCTCCGTGGGTTTGATTCAGATGATACTTTTTCAATTTTTTAAAAAAATATTTATCGTTCTCAAATGACCATAAAACTTAGTAAAAATACACATCACAAAGAACCACCCGGTGATAGCTCAATTTTGCTAAAAAGTTTGTTGTTTTACACGAACTTTTTAACAAAATTATGTTATTGTCACCAGGGGGTTCTTTGTAACTTGTTTTATCTAAATGCAATGTTTTATAGTAATTTCAGGACTGGAAAAAAGTGCAGACACGACTTTTGTGTTTAGCATAGCAGTATGAACAAAGTCTCTCTTTCATACTAGTTCCTAGAGAGCTATACTGCCATGCCATTTATTTATTTAAACCCCACTAGTCACCACCGTACCTATCATCAGGGTAGGTACGGTGATGACTGGTGGGCTCTCTAAGGAGCTAGTATGAAAGAGAGACTTGTTCAGTTTCAATTGGCTGTCTCTACATCTCTGTCCTACTTGTTATTTATTATTCAGTTAGTCGAGATAGCAATCAAAATAATAGGTGATTTAGCTCTTCATAGTTACCCTCCCCCACCCCCATGTCACCAGACTTAACACCAAGTGCTTTTTTCTTGTCTAGGTTTTATAGCCAGAGTTTAAACCCCGTGTGATATCGTTCTGCCTGTTAGTAGGAGGAAACATAGTTACCCTTTAAATTACACACATTTAAAGCTTTACGGTTATTTTTTAACAGCACTGTACTGCAAATTCTAAAAAGTTGACCACCCAACAACCTTGTATCTTTTATTAGTTTTGCTTTCCTTTTTTTTTTTTTTTTTCTGGCATCACCTTCTATAAGTTGACCATTTAGAGCTCTGCACTGCAAGTGATCAACTTACACATTCACTTCTAATCAAAATTTTTCAAACTAGTTAAAGTTAAATATATTTTGATCAATTTTCTATGAATGGTATTAATATTGCCAGCACACTACCCACATGGCGATGCTACCGTTCTAAGAATCTAAAAGAAGTCCCGAGAGTAAATGAAAATCTCTCTCCCTGCACTGAAGTAAAAATCATTTTCTTCATCTGAAGTCGAGCTTATAGTTTTATTTAAGTTCTGTGTGTAAAAAAATCCGAGAAGTCCCTTAAGTTAATGAAAATGGTGAAGGTGTATCCTAAAATTAGATTATATTTCTTTGAAATTTTAACTTGAAAAAATAATTTAAGAAAAACTAATAAGAAATCCAGGATAAAGTACGCAAAAGCACTTATATGGAAATGCAACGTTGCGTAAAAACTTCCAGTAAAAATCCATCGACTTTTCGAGTTTTGTGGACATAAAATGTATAGAAACTACATTTTTATACAAAAAGTTCTTTTACTAAGTTTTTTTTTTTTTTTTTTTATAAAAAGCAATTATCTTTCTTGTTTGTAATCAATCAATAAATTCCCAAATAAGTTTATTAAAATTCCTAGTCATGATAAAAATTCGTTCTAATATACATGAATTGTAATCGATCGATTTTTCTTGTTGCAGGTGGAAAATCTGCCAAAGATGTATTCTCAATTGAAGTGGTAGATGACTCGCCAGAAGCTAAATCTCCCGAGGGGGAAATCTTCTCATATTGTGCTAATGGTGAAAGTCAGACTGTTGCCAATTTGGTCATTGACACTAATCTCGAGGAACTGAATACGTCCGAAAAAGTTAACCTATTTAAAAAATTATCTTCCTATTTCAACATCCCTGCTAAAAGGTTCAAGTTGTCCTCCAAAAATGAAAAAAATAGCTTAGATTTGAGCGCAGTTTTCGCAGGTCCAGGCAATGCTCAAACTTTGACGAGAAAAGGTGCCGTCGTGGAGTGGAGAATCGGATGCTCACTGACGATTACTACTGAACAGAAAGTTATAGTGTCTAAACTCGAAAGAGTCGCGGAAGACGGTACGCTAGCCAATATTATTGGCTATCCAGTCATTGGTTGGCATGTCACGAATATTTTACCGAAAGTATCTTATCGAGAGAAGAGGCAAGCTGAGCGCGGTACTCCAGTACCAGGCATCTTACCAACCACGTGGCCTCGTCTGACCGAAAGAGTGGACGAGTTCGACACCACAGACGATAGTTTGACGCCTGAAACGAGGATCATTCCGACTATGGCCTCACCCACTTTAATGCAGCCTTCTCACCACCACAGACACGGCCATGGAGAATTTGGCCATGATAGGGGCCATCACCACCTCGGAGAATCTCCAGTCTTAGTGACATCGCCAACTCTTCACCACCATCGAATGCAAACTGCTTTCGTAACGCCCATAGGAAATACTCCCGTCATTGTTCCAGACAGACCAACGAAACACATTCCAGCTACGCCTGTTGTCGATGAACCCTACCCGAGTCGCTATTTCCCTGAAGAATACACTCCATTCGGTGGATTGATGTCATCGATGATTATTCCTACTCCTGTCATCGGTGTCACCGATGCGTTGCCGACTCAGACGTTCATATCCTCGATGGATGTGGAGAGCTCGGAAATAAAACCCACCAAGACCAAGCAGATTGTTGAGAAAACGAAGAAACCATCTGGAACTCCCAACTTCAAACCCACGATTGAAAAGCGCGTGAAGAAACTGACGATGGTGGCTGGAAAATTGTGGAAATTCCAGATTCCACATGATACATTTGTCGACATGGAAGATGGTGATACAAGACATCTGAAATTACTTTTCATGACCTCGGAGCGTACTTCCATCCCGCCTACTTCTTGGATTCAGTTTGATCCGGTGAAGCAGATGCTGTATGCTCTACCATTAGACGAACATATTGGGAAATATGAATTCATTCTTGAAGCTATGGACAACGAGGGTGCTTCCACCAACGATCGCCTAGATATTCATGTGTGGCAGCATTCGTCTGCCAGAGCACGGCATCATGAGTTCTCTGTTACCCTAAAATACAATAAGTGGCAGTATCCAATAACAATTGATTGGAACATCGAATTTGCTAAAAGATTATCTCGTTATTTCGGAGATAAAAACGAAACTCATGTTGCTGTTCAATCTGTATCAACAGAGCCTGTTACGACATTTACTTGGTGGAATGATTCTCTATCAACTTATCCTTGTCCTAGTGAAGAGATATCGGAATTAACTAATAAGCTAATTGATGAGAATACGAACAAAGTGTCTGAGGCTTTTAAGAAAACCATGAGATCCGATTTTCAGATATTCGATGCCAGCGTCAACTTCTTAGGAGTATGCCACAGTCCAGCTTCTACAACGGCAACTCATACCAACTTCTCGCCAATGCTTCGAAATCCAATCGAAAGGATTAACACGACAGTGGGCGAAATTCTTCGCTTTAAAATTCCGGATGACACCTTTTACGATTTCGAGGATGGAAGCACAAGATACTTGACCCTCACGTTCCTCACGATAGAGAGCATTCAGCCTCCTAAATCATCCTGGGTTCAGTTTGATCACAAATCCCAGGAGCTCTACGGACTGCCTTTCGATGGTGACGCTGGAAGACACGAATACCAATTGGTAGCAGTGGACACCCATGGATTACAAGTTAATGATGTTTTTGTCATAGAAGTACACCCCCGCCCACCGAAAAAATGGAATGTTGAATTTAGTCTTCATATTGACCACGACTATGAAGATTTCAGTAAAGATATCAGCAAAAAAGTGTTAGTTGCGTGGAAATTGGCGAAGCTGTACGATGATCCTGATCCACGATATATCACGGTCGGCTCAATCAGCAAAGGGTCAGTCGTTTATGCTTGGACCAACAACACTCTACCTCATGATCCTTGTCCTAAAAAGACAATTGACAAATTAGTCAAAAACATCATCAACAAAGACGGAACGTTGTCTTCGAAATTGACCGAAGCCATGCTACCGGATTTCAAAATAATCAAAGCGGACGCCATGCCTCTCGGGATATGTCTCGGCGAAGTCACGCCGACATCAGTCACCATCGCGCCTCCACCGGTCACCCAAAAGGCGGAACCCGCCGCGACCACCGACGACGACATCTACATCACCACCATCATACCCGCCGTGGTGATCGCGGTGATGCTCATCATAGCCGCCCTGGTGGCCTGCTTCCTGTACCGCAAAAAGAGGAAGGGCAAGCTGGACATGCAAGACCACAACACCTTCATCGGGAATCGGACGCCGATCATCCTCGGAGACGAGATGGAGGAGAAGCCCGATCCCGCCAAGCCACCTGTCATCATGAGGGACGAGAAGCCCCCCCTGGCCCCTCCCGATTACCTCCGATCTTCGGTCAGCAGTCGCGATTCGACCCCTCAGCTGGACAGGGTGGAACAGGCCAACATCCGAAACACGAACGCCGACCTCCACATCGACCCCTCGCCCCCCTACCAGCCGCCGCCCCCCTTCACCACGAACAGGGATAGTAAGAACTCCAGGTCCAAGGGCACGCCCACGTACCGGCAGCCGCCCCCCTACATGCCGCCCGTGCCACCTTAGGAGCCGGCGCCTAGCAGAGGGGGCATACGTGTGCCTTCACCTGCCAAAGAAGGACAAAGTGTGTATTCTACTTCAATGTTGCATTCATGTTTGGACAATGCCTGCTCTTTTTTCATCTAGCTACAAAAAAAGGAGCTTCAAGTAAAACAGAGTACTGTTTCGTACTGAATTTCATGCAGCATTTCGAACATTTGCATGTACCCTTTCTATGACCGTTGTGCCACTAAAAGTGGCGATTTCGATTCCTAATCTTCGGATCACATTTGGTGGTTTGGAATTTTGTTTTCCTCAACGGCAGCGATCAGGAAAGATTTCAGTTAGAGCTTCGGAAAAGCTTACTGAATCGTTGACTTTTTTTGGCCAATACAATTTAAACAAATCTCCTAGAAGTTAGCAAGCACACTATAACCATGTTGTAATTTTAAGTTCAATTTATTTTGTGTAATTGACGAAGAAATTTCACATTTAATGATGCTTATGTGACTGAAGGTAAATTATGGCTGTCACAAAAAAAAAAAAGAATCATGAAATCTTAGGATAAGGTGTTTTAAATTCTTCAATAGGAATAGCTGAATAGTAATGATAATATCATTAATAATCTCATAAAAATAATGATCTCAGTAGTTGTTGGTATGTTACAGAGACTTACGATATTTTTCTGATTTAGTTAAACTTTGAAATTTTTTTCTACTTATTTTATTTCTATTTATTTCACTGCCAGTTAAAAGCTTTAACTCACATAAATATCATTAAATAGAGTTATTTTGAATCACAAATTTTTTATCTGTTAATAAAATACTTATTTTTACAATCACATGACTGAAGACGATGAAGAGGAATTTTTAACTAATTCATTTTGACGTAGATTATAAGTTCGATCTAAAATATCAGTTCATTGAGAGAAATTGTGTGGTTGAAATTTTTTTGTTGCTTTTATCAGCATTTGAAAGCTAATTTTATACCAAAGCGCACTTAAATATCATCAATTAAAAACACTTCAAATAGCAAATTTTGTTAAGATAAGTCTGATCACTGTTACATCATTATTTTTTGAATAATCACTTGACTAAAGCAACCAACATGGCAAGGTTTTTCAATTTATTCATTTTGACGCAGATCGTAAGCAAGATTGAAAATATCATTTTATCGAGAGTGGTTGCATTTTCAACGGAAGTCTTGCATGAAATTCAGTACATATATAAATATGTCCTACCATTGTTGACTTTGAAAAACTGCAGAAGTTGTGCCTATTAATAATGGCTTTGTTGCCACTGATGGTCGTTAGTCAGACTTTTGTGTTCAACTCCTGGTTTTATCACCTTTTTTTTAATTATTCATAGAGTATTTTATTATGTATTCGATTTCAGTGTGTACTGTTACTACATGTTATATTCCCTTAAGAATTGAAACTTCAGAGTTTTGCAGCAATTTACGTGTAACGAATTGATTTAGATTCTCATTGAGATGCTATTTTTCTTATTTTGCCTGGTCCTTATATAAATCATGTGTGTGCGCAACTCTTTTATTTTTTTACCAGGTCAGACCTGCCAACTCTTCGGCATTTAGGCCCTATCTTCCCCCTGGAAATAAATCTTTTGCATTTTGCCCTTACACCTTGGAACCAAAGTATTACATAAATCCAAGCTGGGACTTAACTTTCATTCTGAAGGGATGACGTCAAGATGAATTCCACTCAAATCTTATTAGTTAAACAACTTACTTGCTTTTATTTTTAAAAAATTATGTCACCCTCAGAGCGCTCCCCACCGGTCCCCTACCCTAGTCCTTTTCTAGTTTTAAGTCCTAAAAGCTCTTTTTTTTTTTTTTCAAAATGGTCCCTCTTTTTCCTTAAAAATTTTAGTTTAACTTTGAATCAGTTGGGGACTCTACAGTTAGGGTTTAAAACTCTTGGCTGGGTGTACTAAATTCAATCAGAATAGTTGATTGTTCTCAGCAAAAGTACTTTTAAATTAAAAAAAAAAAGAAGCAGCCGATTATCAACTAACCAGTGCGTTCCTAATTTTAAACTTGAAAAAAAAAAACCGGACGACCCTTTAAAGTTTAGAATAAAGGTCTTCTTTTAGAATCAGGAACAATCCCTATTTCCTTAGGATGTTGGGAGCCCTGTGCCTTAACTTTTTGTCGTTTGTACAGAAAATCGCTTGCATTTTCAGAAAAAGTTGGCAGGTTTGCCAAAATCTGAACAATATCTTAAGGGCATGTAACTGACAGGAAAACTATGTAATTTTTCTTTGCAATGTAGTCAAAGTGTGATTGCATAGATTTCTAACGTTCCTCAATTAAAATTTTCACCTAATCATCTGAACGAATCAAAAAAAAAAAAAAAATCATGATTTGAATATTAATATGATGGTTGTATTTGAAATTAAATTTTGAAAAATATATTTAAAGAGACTAGTGATGATACTCAAGAGAATAGTGTAATTTTCACTAGTCATCAGCATTTTTTTCCCATAAAAGTGTTGATCATTTCGCTCAATCAGTTATATTACACCCATAGGTGCTACTCGTATATAGTTTGTTAATGTCTTAGAATTTTTATAATAATTTAAATGAAGAAATGACTGAAAAAAAAAACATGATTTGTTCGTCACAAAAAGGTTTCAAAATTTATTAAATTAAAAATTATGACGTGTAATTATCTTAATTGTATTTTGATATGTCACATGTTTGTACTTAATATATATCATGAATTAATTTAGTGAAAAGCGCTGTTTTGTAATACGCAAATCGGTTATTACAATGATTATGTGTTTGTATCTCTTAATGTGTTTTTGTCAGTACTAGATATGAATTTTAAAAATATATATATAATTTTTAAAAAAGCGATTTTCTCTCAAGTTAAAGTTGAAGTAACAAATTGATACGTATTGTTTCTGTTCTGTAACACATTATTTCGTTTGTGATGAGATGTTTCATGTACAACTTTTATTATTTGTGTATAAAAAGTTTGCTATATCATCTTTATGAAAGGAATGCTGTTTTGATATAAAATTTGCATTGCGAGTTTACATCGTAAGTGTGTCGGTGTCTATGTTATAAATGTATATTTAAATAATTTTTCTTACATATAGAATCAAAAAAAAAAAATTGATGTTCCGATTACTATGTACATATATTTCTGTATAGGCAGCTTTTTTAAATTCTACATATCTATAATTGCCACCACACACTTGAAATATCAAATGGGATAAGTAAATTGTTTATACATTTCACAAGCTGTGTTGTATGTAGAATCTGAAATTAGATTTATTTTCGCTACGGGGTGATTAAGAAGAAACTTCTTTTGATGTTAACCCCTTCCAGGCTCATTTTATTTTGGGGTTACGGATCAAAAAATGTCAATTTTTTTTTATGCCTATTATCATACATACATATCTTTTTAAATATAATGGCATCATTCGCATGCAACATTTCCTAAAAATAAATGTAAAAATATCTATTTAAATAAAAGAGTAATAAATGAGTATTTACCTGTAAAGTTGGCTTTCTGTGTGGCAGAAATCATTATACTTTGGAGTTGGCGCCTACTCTTATCTTAAATCTACAGCTCAAAACACTGTATAGTGCTACCATCTAGTAGCAACAATAGAAAATAAAAGCATCCGAAACCATAAAAGGGACATGTGAAATAATTTGGGAAAGACTGGTTATGCAGTGTTAATTTTCACAGTGCCCGAGCTACACTCGGGATGAGCCAGAATGGTACATTTCGCTTGCCAGAGTCCAGCTTGGGAAAAGCCGGGAGGAGGTTAATGCCCTCAGCTAGAATGACTGAAAATTTGAAACGTTCTCTTTTTACATGTAGATTCATGCACCAGTCAAGCTTTTCTCCTCAAGTTTTCAACCGGTCACTTGGGCGAAGATGAATCCGATTCACCCCAATCAAGTATAAAATTCGTCACGTGACCAATGTGAGAATGATTTTGAAGTTGACCTGTGGCACATGAGAGCCCAACTGATGGTTTCATCTAGGCGTAGCTTTGTTTTGTACAAGACACAAAATTAAAATAGTAAGTGCGTGACTTACAGAAAAACATGGAAAATATTCAGTTCCTTTGTAAAAACAAGCCCCTCTTCCTTCCCAATTATTTTTTTAAATACTTCTAGCCATGCAGGTGGATGACTTGTTGTTAATTAAATTTAACATAACTTGATATAATTAGACTCAGATTTTTACTTTGACTAAGGGCACAGAAGACTTCAAAGTTGCTTTGCATACAAGGAATTGTTTTTACTACAGCCTGACTCTGATTAGAAACTAATCATCTTTCCCCGTATGAATGAATAAAATATCGTTTTCACCACACAATGGTCAAAATTCACTAGTTCCATCAACCATGTGTGTGAGATACACTATTTCAATCAAAAAGATTCTCCTGTTCCTTATTGGTCACCCCGTATGATGTAAAAATACTTTTGTATTGATGAAGTGTGTACGAATAATCCTTCATGTGAAGGGAGCAAAAAAGAAAGTGTATTAGAGCAATAGGTTTACCAGCTAGGAATTAGGTTCCTAACTGAAAACAACTGATTATTTCTTGTGAAGTGTTGGATTGTGTTAATCAGTGACCAACAGTTGATGCAACTGAATTGTGTTTAAAAAAAAAGAATGAATAAAATCAATTTTCAATTTATGATGAATTTCTTATTTTTACACGATACACCTGCAAATGAGCAGTTTTATATATATACAAAAAATATACAGTGATAAATGTTTGTAACATGAAACTTACAGGATCAAAAAATTTTTTTGTGTTAAGGGGTCATATTACCTCAAAAATGACCTAACAAATTTTAGTTCGACTATTTCAATTTTAAAAGTTATTTAAAACACTCATAATATAAAGTTAAATAAAAATTCTCATCGCTCTAGAGCTCAGTTATTTAAAAAGATATGAGTGACTTCAGGTCACGCACACTGTGCTCTAATGGAAAAGTAAAACTTTAATAAAAGGCTTTTTCGTGTTTCCATGTAATAATAATCCTTAGGATTTTTTTAATTAAAGATAAGTGTTTTTAAAAGAATTTTTTTTGAGTTCAGAATAATATGTTAAACAAAACTGTGCACTGAATAAACATTTAAAAATACTAAAATTTTCGAACCTTTAAAAACAAAATTTGCTAAGAAATTTTTATGATTTTTTACTTAATCAGTCACAGAATATTTTCTAATTATTGTAAAGACAATTGAATGCACAGACTTTTAGAGATAATATGATCATTTAGCAAAAACAAAAAAGCCTTAGGGGTTTTGAACCATATTTCACTTAAAAATTAAAAATAAATTGAATTGAAGGAAATGTAACTCTTTAAAATATTTAATAATTAAATTAAATCGCACGGTATGTTCTGCTGACTGTTATAGCATTTCGTTTTAACAGATTTTTCATGTTAAGCTTTACTGTTAACATAGAGAAATTTTGAAGGGAAAAGTCCCAAAATAAAGAAAATCTATTTAATCTCTTAAAATGTTGAGAAATCTTGGCACTTAGACTTTTCTTGAAGCTTTACAAATAGTTTTCAACTTTTCTAATATGTCTCTTTTCTCTTTCTGTCTATTTGTTTATAAAATAATTCTATCATCATTTCAAATCCCCTACAAGCTTCGTTTGTTCTTTCTTTCTTTTATTCCTAAAAATGTTTTTAAAGTAGAATTGAGAAAATAAAGAACATAGATTGAGAGCTTTGTTCGGTTTTTTTGAATGCAAAACTCCACATGAAGAAATGCCGGCTTAAAATGTGATAATCAGGTTCTCATAAAGGGGAGGACCAAGGCTTCTGTTTAAGAAGTTGCATAAAATGTAGCTATTATTAGAGTTGTTAAAATGCTTTTTTGTTTCCTTTAATTCACTTCATTTACTCTATTTGGTTTAAAACAAGCATCAGTGTGATAAGTTATCCAATAATGTTTCATTAAAAACGTTTTGCAATTTGCACAAATACAATAAATATCATATTCAAATAAGAAAATAAAATTTTAGCACACTTTTAGCTGCATTCATACAACTATACTTGCAATTTTCAATTTTAACATGTGAAGAGAAAGCTACTATAGATTTTTGAGAGATAAGTATAAAAATATAAAATGAATATAGAAAAAACGCTTATGAGTATTAAGGTAAACGTATACGTGACAAGTAATTCTGAATAGAAGCTACTGACTACCAAAGTTACAAAAAATGGTAATCACTTTTGTTCTTTTGGCAGCCATTTTTAAGAAACGCATGTACATAGAACAAGAAGTGAATAACCTATTCGTTATTATAGTAACATTAAGAAATTAGAAGATTATGATGCTATACAAAAAGAACAAACAAAATTTCACTGGATAGATTAATTTAATAAGCATATATCAAAAGGAAATATTTTACTTTTCTTAATATAATACATAAGTAGGTAATATACAGTTGACACAGCTTATTAAAATATTGGTTAACAGAATATCCAGTTTAAAATAGTACTTTCAAAGTACCAAACCGTTGTAATGTGTTATTTTGATCCCTGATAATGGAATATGCTACTTATTAGAATACTTTTTCGTGGTAAAATGGCTATTTTTTAAAGCGGACTCGACTGTACGCAAATGAAAGCAAATTCGAGCGCTCATACAGGTTTTGATTTATTTATTAGGCAGAAAATTTCTGACATGATTATTTTTTAAGAAAGTTGGAATTGTAAAAGCTGGTAAAGAAAAAAAAAGTTTTTTAAAAGTTAAAAAAAGTTTTAAAATAAGTTTTTTAAAAGTTAAAATATAATAATAAAATAAGAATAAGTAGAAATTAAAAACGGATCATTTTAAAATGCAAAGTAAATGTGAATAAACATCAAGACTCATCGATTTTGTTACTTTAATTCAGGGGTGGCCAACCTTTTTAGGGAGAGTGCCACTATCTGGAGAGAAAAAACTCGGCGTGCCACATTGTATTTTTCCAACAAATTGATTTTTTTTAAAGTTAAAAATAGATTTTATGCTGACTGATTATGTAATTCTTACTCAAATGAAACATTTTTTCTCGTAAATCTGAGTAATTTAAATCTAAATGATAATAAAGATAAAACAAGTCCGAACTTAAGAGTTATCGTTAAACATTTTTATAGATTCTGTCAATTGGCTTATACTTAAAATAGAAACAAATAACATCAAACATTCTATTCTAAAAATTAAAGTCTGTACTTATTGTGGTTTATGAGTCTGCATCTTTTCTACCAAGTCTTTAATTTTAGGTTTAGTTCTTGAGAACTCTAATAAATTTAACTGTTTTAAGTGCAATCAATTAATATTCAACGGTATTTCGATTTTTCTGCATTCATAACAAAAAATATTTGCTTAAAAGCGTATTTTTAGCGAAATCTACAACAGCATCAGACGGCTAAAGTGTGTAAATGTGAAAAAAAAATATTTGTTACAAATTTCCAAATTTCTATACAACGTGGGTGACTTTCTGTTGAAGTAAGCTCTTATATTTGATTACCAATGCAAAAGGTCAGTAATTCCGATTTGGATTTCAGAAGGGTAACAAGTAGTGTCTTGCAGAGAAATAAACAAAGAATTTCAAAATATCAGCATTTTTTTATGATCCTGAAAATCATCAAACCTAGCACTAAATGAATACTTAGAATCGGTGTAAAATTTTCTCCATATACCTTGGAAAATTATAAAATTTCGGTTGATACTTTCAGTATTAACTTTTAATGTCTTATTCTTTTTTCTCCAAAGTAGAGAGAAAAAAACTGAAGTTTCCTCATAAAAGAATGTAGATGGCCTCTACTGGTTTAGAAAACCTTTTTTTACTGTACAATCTTAAATTTAAATTACTTAAACGCAGGATATTAAGAGATGGCATTGCTAAATTAGTTCGCTATTCTCCATTTCTAAGTAGCAAGTCCTCATAGCTTTCCTTCCAGATATTTTGAAAACACTCCCTAAAAGTCTAAAATCTTATGACTATTTTTCCTTTGGATAGCTATTGCACATTTTAATGAAGGAGTAACTTGCAATACTCTCCTCTTTCTCCTGGGAAAAGTTCACAAAACATTCAGAGATCTAATTCGTAGTTTGTTAATACAGTTAACTTTGTAGGGTCACCAACAGAGAAAAAGTCTCATTCCTTGGCAAGGAAATTGTGATAGATAATTCGATGACACTTTTGAAGTTTTTTTCCCAAATTATTTTCAAGTAATGTAACAAAAACAATTTAAGGGTCTTTATTTGTGCAACCATGCCAAATTTTGTCCAATCTAGTTTCTTAATTTTAGTTGCAGAGTTTTTTTTTCTTCAATTTCATCACCCGTAGCTGAAACTATTGCAGATCAAGAATCCATTCTGCAGCATCGAAAGTTTCGTGTCAAGCACAAATATGCTTTACAAAGCATTGTCTGTAGCGTCACAGCTTCCGTTGGATGTCCGAAGCTAACGCTAAGTACTTTGCAATATTGTAGTTCAGACAATTTTTAAGCCAGCCTCCTGACACTTAATTGTTACAATATCATGACATTTATCAGTTGAAGGGTTTTAGTTTTTATCAATATTTTTGAGATCGACATTTTTTCCTCCATTTTGGATTTTTTTCAAAAAGTCTTCGCGTGCCACTGTTACTGCTCTGCCGTGCCACATTGTGGCACGCGTGCCGCATTGTGGCACGCGTGCCGCGGGTTGGCCACCACTGCTTTAATTGAAAGTAATTCGATTGGAAATGTGTTGTAGTAGTGTGATATTATTTTTAAGCTATAAAGATACACATGGTCGCCACTTTGGGCGACAGGGACTTGATTCTCTGGTAACCAATTTCAGTTTGCCAATTGACGACTGGTGACCGCCAGGGGCGCCCCGAGCTAAAATTTTTGGGAGTCAATTTGCCGAATGAAGTTCCAATTTCACCGAATGATAAAATAAAAGCATAGACGCATGTCGTACATGCATATCATTTAGAGAGAAAAAACATTAGGCATCTTTTAAAAAACAATTCCAAAAACTAAAAAGAACAAATAATCTCAATGTTCCAATTTATTGTCTTCAAATTGGCGAATCGCCAGGGAAATGTGCCAAATACAGAAATTATTGGGTGGTCACAGTGACCTCCCATCAGGGCGCTCCTGGCGACCGCTATTCTAGAGCTTCATTAATAGGTTCATATAATGCAGATTGAGACACAAAAACTGTAAAATATTGTGATGATGTATTATGGGAATGATGCTTTATGCTTGCATAGCCTTTAAACAAGGCCTTCTTTTATGACCTCATTGGGCCCTGGCAATAACATAGGGGCAAGAGCCCAAGATTGCCAAAGGAATATATATTTCTCAAAAGATTTTTAATGGATGTTTGAACAAAAAAATAGGTGTAAATACCAATTTTTTATCAAAAAAAAAAACAGTATTTGTGTCATTTATTTTTATTTGCTATATCGTTGGAGCGTTCATTATAAATAAATCGTCTTCCTCTTTCTTTATCCAGTGAACTATTTTCTTCATTGCATTTGTTGCATCGGCTTTCGTTGCGAGAGGTTCAAATGCGGCATAAAGTTCAAATCCTTGCATGTGCTGAAAGTAAATATTTGAGTAAGTTTTTTAAAAAACAAGTACTAAGATAAAATTAAAAATTTAAGCAACCCATGACCCTGATTGCTGATCTTATATTAAAACGAACTTGTCTGGTCATAAAGCATTTTAAATCTAAATATATTTATTTGTTTTTGAGAGGATATGGTGAACACGAAAAAAGAAAATCCTTACTAGTAAAATTTTGCTAGTCGTAAAATCATAATAAAGAAGGAAAATTGAAAATTCTTATACTAAAATTAATTACAAGTATTTAAATTGTTAACATAGAAACTGGCAACAGATAAACATTTTAAATCATCGAGTTTTCTTTCCTCGTCGGTCAATAATGACATTGGTTTTCAATCCTGTAGATTTAGCCACATTTGCTAAACAACGTAATAATTTGAGTTATTTTTTACATGGAAGTTACATGGAACACATCTTATACTCAGATTTTTTTTTCTTTCTTTTGGTGCTATTGTTTTAAATTTTCCAGTGTATTTTCACTTCAAAAATCGCAAAAAACATTTTAAAGGCTATTAATTCATATCTTTGTTAATTAATGTCATCTGAAAACACAACCTAAGTAAGAACACTCTCGATGACTTCACCTTTCAAACAAAATTTTTTCTTTCAAAATCGGTCTATCCGTTTAGGCTGTATGGACAGATACACAGACACGTCAAACTTATAACTCCCTTCCTTGTTGCATCAGGGGTTAAAAAGAAGATAAACTATTTGTAGAAACAAAATTATTACTTCATACAAAATAGCAGTAAGTAACAATATTTTAGCCATGTGTTCAAAAAGATGTTGAGCATGTTTAGCATCCCTTCTTAACCGACTTCAAAAAGATGGAGGTTCTCAAGTCAAAGCCTATGTATGTTTCTTTTTATGCTTGTTAGCTCATAGCGTCTGATATACTTAACTGATTTGGACGATTCTTTTTTGAATGGATAGGTGTGGTCCAACTTAGGTCCCATACCTTGGATTGACCATAATCATTCTTTGGAAAAAAGTTATGGGAAAAAAAACTTAATTTCGTTCAATTTTGCTATGTTAAATGATGGTAGTAAAATAAATAATCAGGCAGGTAGTGGAATCTACATTGAAACCCCACGAGTCAAATACTCTGTAAAACAACGTAACCCAAACTTCGGTTCTATTTTTGGAAGCGAACTAATAGCAATCGACGTGGGGCTAGAAAGAGTTATGAGCGAGAGTTGCTATGGAGACCTTTGGATACTTACCGACAGCCGCAGTTCAATTCAACATCTCAAGAACTGGATCTACATAGGAGATAAAACCAGCCTATCTATCTTGCATGAAATAAAGCTCATATCCCGCCAACATGTAGTCCATTTCCAATGGATCCCGTCTCGTGTAGATATCCAAGAAAATGAATTGGCCGACACTCTAGCCAAGGAGGGATTAAACAATCCCATCCCCTTACTTCAGGGCTTACATCTTTTGAGTTGTTTTCGAGGAAGAAGAACCAAAATAAGGAGAAGTGGTTAATTCCCCCTCCCATCACTGGTACAAAGAAAAAAAACCGGGACTCTCTTTATCTCTCCCGTGCGACAGGCAGTCCAACACTTGCCTGTCCCGACTTGCCAGTGATCACATAAAAGGCCTTAAATATTCTGAGGGTAGTAAGACATATCCTCTCTGCCCTAAGTGCCACCATGACCAGGATTCACCTCAACATATCTTGGACTGTTTGGGTTTGAACTCGGAGGATATCCATGCTACTTCCCTTTTGGTTTTGGATTTCATTAATGTCAACGGATTCATTGATCTGGTCTGACTCGGTCGAACCAGATAGGAGATTAGAAACAACAACAGCAACAATGTTAAATGATTAAATATAAACCCATTGTTGAAGAAAGTGATTGCCATAAAAAAGTAATATTAATAGTCATCATAATGACAATTTTGAATGAAGGCTTCTCTAAAGCAAACATGAAATTCATTACTAGCATTGCTCAATGGTATTCTTATCTTCATCAAATGATAATAACACATAATGGGGCAAGGTTCACAATATTTTTATGACAAGTAACTTGTATTGTTTAGAAATAAAAATTAGTTGAGAAGCTGTGTTAATATTTAAATGAGTATGATTACATTAGCACATTAATAAATCCCAGAGAGGAACAATTACTAGCTTTTAGTATCAATCGTTAAAAATTTCAGACGGTTGATATATACAGGGGTCTGGCCAGAGGAAATTCGGGTCCGTTAACGGAAATTCGGGTCCTTCACAAAAATATGATCAAGCAAAATGGACCCTTAACTAAAATACGATCGAGCGAAACAGACCCTTCACAAAAATCTGACCAAGCAAAACGGATCCTTCACAAAATGCTAATCAACAAAACGGACATTTCACACATTATTCATTCAAAAGCAAATCTGAAATCAGAATAAGGCATAGCATATTTCTGTGTAAAAGCCATAGCTTTTGGGCCTCTCTGAAGTTAAAAAAGGGAATCGCTTATCACACCAATTTTGCGGAAAAAAAAAAAGTTGGCACTTCTTGCCTGTGATACTGGGGCAAGCCATAAATCTTTAATGTAAAATGTAGCATTTTTTGTTGGTTTCTTTTAAAGAAATTAACAACTTAAAAAAGGTAGTTGTTTTGCTTTAATAGTTCAGCTTGTTTGTTTTATCATATGCAAATCAAAATGGCTTGCTGTAATGTTGCTGTTATAGATTTCTCTGGAAATGCAGAGTAAGGATTTTTCTCCCTGCTCTTGACTTAAACAAAAAGGAAATAATAATAATAGCAATGATCTGCAAAATTAACAGAACTGCTAATAGATAGCTAGTGTTGGAGAAAAAATGGGATTGCTTCTGGTAGAGTGATCAGCTATTTAAAATTATGGTCATCTGAAGTCTTTACGACGTTTTGACCTTATTTTGGTAGAAAATTATCTGGATTTTTTTTTCTTTTTTTTAATGCTTACAAGGGTGGGGTTTTGGTTATATTCAGGAATTGCACAATATATTTTTTCGTCTGTTAATAATGGAAGTCCGATACTCTTATTTTTTCTCCGAACTTTTGGCAAATATGTCGATTATTAATGACATTCATCATGTAAACATGATGAAATGTAATTCTAAAATTGTTTGACTTTAATAAATTGTTTATTTACAGTTTTTATACTTCTGATGCCTTCATTTTGAAAATTGCGATCTCTGCATAGGATATGAAAATCGAATTTTACTTATTTTTCAAGCTAATTACTCTTTATTAGGAGGCAAATAAATGAAAATTCGCTTCATTTTTTGTTCAGATCATTATTTTAAATTTTTTAAAGCAAAATTAACTGTTCTTTTATGAGTCTAAATGTTAAACGCTGAATGGATCGTTTCATTTTATTTTTCATTAATTATGTTAACAGACATTAATAATATGTTTATCATACACACCTTTAAAATGCAATTGTGAAAAAATTTTGCCAAAATAAATACGTTTATATTCTGTTTTCATGCTTTTGTTGCCATCACTTTGAAAACTGCAATCTTTTTGCCTCTGCTACAGGAATCGGATTTTTCGCATTTTTGATATTAAATACGCTTTTTCAAGAGGAAAATAAATAAATTTTATTTTATTTTCTATTAAATTCATTTTTTTTTTTTTTGCGTTTTTTTTTTTTTTTTTTTCCAAAATTGTTTGATTTTCACAAAATTATTTGATTTTTCACAAAATTATTTAGTTTTTCACAAAAAACGGACCTTGTGAAAAATCCTGGACAGACCCCTGATATATATTTAAATTTACTTATTTAAGGAGCATTTAATTGAAAAAAAAGTGAAGTTTAACAATGGAGGCATAACCCTTTTTTTAAAGTACATTTGCACTAAAAAGAATGAAATAAAAATATTTTTGGAAAAAATAGAAATGACTTCAGTTGGAAATTGCTCTAAAAAGTAAAAAATAATTTTATTTTTTGAACACCATAGACAGTACTTTCAAATAGAAGTTTTGAACTTGGAGCATAAATCATAGGTAAGATGATAAACTATATTTTGAAAACATTTTTTAGAAAAACCATTCAAAAATAAGAACAGAACATTTGTACCATTACATTAATGTGTGGTTTTCAACACAATGTATTTCGAATGCTGTTGAAGAACTTGGTTACATTAAAACTAGCTGTGGGGCCCGGCGTTGCACGGGCTTTAAAGTAGTGATGAAAATTGAAATAAACTACTCACCGTCAAGGCGGTATATAATGATATACAACCGCCAAGGCAGCTCGTCTTTAAAGTAGCGAGGAAAGTTTCAGCAAATTACTCGCCGACAAGGCGGCTCGCCTTTAAAGTAGTAAGGAAACTTCAAACAAATTACTCGCCGCCAAGGCGGCTCGCATTTAAAGGGGGGAGGAAAGTTTTAGCGAAACCGGTTTCAAAATACTACTCCCCGCTAAAGCGGCTCGCTAAAAAACTTTCCCGTATAAAAAAGTCAATTGCATTATTTGCACATGCTTCCTCAGGAATAAAAACAATGTCAAGTAGCATATATTTAACACTCTCCCTAATAAACAAATACAATTCCCAACCAAAAACGAATATTTCGAAACCGCTCTCTTCCTGTAACATTAATTGCAAAATGCCAAACAAAAAAGTTGTTTTAATATTTAAATCGCAGCCAAAAAAAATCCCTGCTAAAAACATGAATTACAATTTAATTTGAAACACATTTTCAAAATGGTACCAGAAAAAAATATAAGTCATTAAGTAGGCAGGAATTCAAGTGAAACACGGACGATCGCATTATTTGCCTTGTTGAAACGCCGTAAAATGAAATGCTTTTAAGAAACGAAATGAAGAAAAGGACACCAACAATGAATTTAAAAGATGTCGCCATAGCAACGCAATAAAACGTTAATAGTTTGATCAGGAAAGAGGTTTTCGAACTCAAAGTTCAAACGCTTGTAACTTTTTTCTAGTGGAGATAAAAGCTTGGTTCTTCGACTGTAAGTCAAATCAATTCTGGGGTTAAAAATATCGCTCTATCCAATGGCGTAAAAATCAAAACTGTGGAATAATTAGTTTATTTTTTATTGATGGTTTTAATGAACCAAGTATTGCAAGAAATCGGGTTAAGCCTTGCAAAAGGCAAGTTTAAAAATTGAATAACTCGTGCTGTGTTTAAGTTAGAGAATCGAAACAAACTGCATAGGACGGACAAAATTTTTCTGCTTCCAACGATATATAACATTAATATGTGCAAGTAATTTTTAACCCCAGTATTAGGCGATTTACGTGAAAATTTGCCTTGAATTCGAATAAAAAACGAATCGCTAATCGAATCTTTTCAAACTATAGCCTAAAGTCTTTCTGGATAAATGGACTATTCAACACAAAAAGAATTTTTCAAATCGAACCAGTAGTTCCTGAGATTAGCGCGTTCAAACAAACAAACAAACAAACTCTACAGCTTTATATATTAGTAAAGATGTACATTTCCAATTGAATGGTAGCTAAGTATGATTCTATCTATTGTTTTTGCGCCCACTTCAAGACTTGATTTATTTTAAAGTAGTGCCAATGCTGTTTAAAGAATGAAATTATTTTTCACTTTTAAGAGCAATTTCTAACTGAAGTCGGGTCTACTTTTTTCCAAAAATATTTTTTATTTATTTATTTATTTTTTTTTATTTATTTATTTATTTTTTTTTTTTTGAAACCTATATCAGATTCGGCTATATAATATTAGAACATGTTAAATTTTGCTATATTAAACATTAAAGTAATTGTTATATAAATAGACAAAAAAGCATGAATCACCTTTAAAGGTGTTCCAAGGCAGATAAAAGCAGTTTTGCTTTATTTAAAAATTATGCACTGAAATCTCGTTAAAGCATAGTACGGAAAAGGTCAAATAACTCACCCATCCCACCATAGTTTCCCTTTCTCCACTATAGTAGAGCATTTTCAAGGGCCTGGTACTCTTGTACATCCGGTGGTGCAGGTACTGATACAGACCAAACAGATGGTTCCAGTCGTCTGTAGTCACATAGGGTGCCTCGATGCGAGGCGCAGTAAATTGAGCGGTGGAACGGGATTTGTACAGGAAATGCCTGACATCAGGTATCCCTACCTGAGACACAGAGTATCCACGATTGTTGACAGATTTGCTGATAGCCTCAAGGCAGTGATATTTTTTTAATCTCTAAAAAAAAAAATAATAATTTGTTAATGTTTTAATTTATGTTTTTTTTTAAATTTCATTTTAATTCAGCAGTATTCACAAAATTTAAAAATAGTGAGCTAAGTACTACAACTTGGTAATTACAAATTTAGCCAAATATAAAATTGCTCTTCTGTTAAAACTTTTTGTTTAAAAGAAGACACATGTTCTTTTAAATGAATAAAATTTAGAAATGATAGATTCATAAAATTTAAATGAAGTCTTCACATTTTCTAAAAATCATGGAAAAACATTAATTTGTTGAGTTTTTCTTAAAGCAGAAAGAAAAAAAAAAGAAAGTAAAACTGAATTTCTATTAGGGTATGGTGGGGTAAAATGGGTAGTGGGGTAAAATGGGTAGGTTTTATAATTTACTTAAAATACACAGAAAAACTCTTAAAAATTATATTTTAACTGTGAAATATATTTTTAGACATTTGTTGGCAACATTTATTTATCCTTAAAAAGTTGTATATCTTGCATCTGGCATCATAGATTGCCTTTTTTACAAGTCAGGAATGCATGCTTCAATACTAAATGTCTGAAAACTTTCAAAAAAGTGATATTGTCTCTCTTTTATCATAAATATTTATTTAGTAATCAGCTGCAAGGATTTCTGAAGAACAGTTTTTCAAAAACAGGTAAGAAATATCTTTAATATTTTATTTTTTATAAATATTTTTATATGATGGGGGAAAATGGGTATTGGTTAGGCTTAACTAACAATGTATTGCAATATTCTAAAATTTTAGATGTAATATGTAAACCAGGGCTCTAATTTTAGCTTAAATTATGTACCTAGTATTTTTTTTAAATTTGTTTGCTGTGGTATAGAGTAAATTAATACAATAGTACTAAAATTGACTATTAAGAACAAAAAATACATGTGTTTACATGGCCTAAAAATACCTGTGATTACTCTTGACTTTTTTACTATTTTGTTGGAACAATAATCAATTAATTTTGTGTAAGGAAACTTTAATATTAAATGGTTTATTTATTGTAATATTAAAGAGAAATAAATTACAATAATAAAAACTATTTTTTGAGAATATACACATATTTACATGATTTCACTTGATCATTGTTTGTTCTTTTTTATTTCTAGGAACAATGCCAAGGAATTATGTGCGGAAAAGGGTTCCTTCCTATGCAGCTGCTGATTTGGATTTGGCAATTGTGGAAGTCGAAAAAGGAAAAACAATTGCTGCAGTGGCACAACAATACTCAATTCCATATGAAACGCTCCGACGGTGGGTTGTTTCCAAACCTTCTCATAAAATATCGGGATGCTCGACTACACTTAACATAGAGGAAGAAAACTGTATTGTTCAAGCTTTGCAATTTATAGCAAAATGCGGTTTACCTTTTGACAGGCAAGATCTCATGAATATTGCACAGCAATATGTTTCCTCTAACGTTAAATATAAAAGCTGAGAGCTTGGGGATAGAATGGGCAAGAGGTTTCGAAAAAAGGTGGTCAAATCAGTTAACAAAAAGAAAACCTGAATTGTTAACTAATTCAAGGGCAGTTGATTTGTCACATTGTGTTGTTAATAAATTTTTTGAGACATATGCCAATTTATTGACCGAAAATGGTTTAGAAGACGCACCAGAGCGTATATTCAATTTTGACGAAATTGGTCTTGGAACTGATTCTCGTGCAGCCAAAGTATTTGTGCCGAAGAAAAGCCGTATTGCATACTTAAAATCAGCTGATGCAGGTAAATCACTGTATAGTGTTCTGTTTTGTGTTTCAGCGACTGGAAAATTTCTTCCACCTTTCACTGTCTACAAAAGTCTGCATTTGTATGAAACTTGGACCAAGGGTGGACCATGCGGAGCATTATATGGCTGCACAGAGTCAGGTTGGATGCACGACACAGTGTTTGAATCTTGGATGGGGCATTTTGTCAAACAAGTGGAACACTTGGAAAAACCCATTCTTTTAATATTTGATGGTCATGGCAGTCACCTGACTTATAAAACAATAAAACAAGCGATGGACAATGGAATCATCATCCTGTGCCTCCCACCAAACACAAGCCATGCCCTGCAACCGTTGGATGTTGGAGTGTTTGCCCCAATGAAGCGTGCCTGGAGAAAAATCCTGAAGATGTGGTACAGAGAAAGCCGTCTTCAAAAAGTATCCAAAGCAACATTCCCTTACCTGCTGAAACAGCTATTTGACACTCTAAAGATTGAAAATGCAGTAAATGGTTTTAAAGCAGCTGGACTTTATCCTTGTGACAAAAATGCTGTTGAACACAAAATAGTGTTAACTGAAAAAGATAGAGAAATAATAGCAAATGATGTTGCACAGCCTTCAGCAACAGCTGCTACGGAAGCTCTTTCTACGCAAATTTCTAGTTCAAGCACTTCTAATTTTGTCAGTTCTTCTCCATATAAGGATTTAAAACATGCCATCCTTTCAACAATTTCACCACAGCAGTCCGAAGAAACCAAAAAAGCTTTGCAGAATGCCAGGCGGAAAAGGAAGAGGGTGCAGACCAAGACTGGAGAAGTGATGACTGCTTCCGATGTAGCACAACGCCTTCTCAATGAAGAAATTGCTCGTTCACAGAAAAAGAAAAAAAATGCCCCGAATATAGAATCCATCAAAGGAATTAATGCTCCTCACCCACGTACAAGAATTTTATCTACATCAAATTCAAATGTAGATCAAAATGTTTCAACCTCAACTTGTAAGTTTGATTTATCTAAAATAATGATAGGCAATTGGGTCGTCGTAAAATATGCTGGGAAAAATTCCATAAAAAACTTTACTGGACAGATTACTAGCATGGATGGTGAAGATTTCATAGTGAAATATGTAAAGAAATCAGCAATTGGAGATTATTATACTTTCCCAGATAATGATGATACTGACATTGTTCAAAGGGATCAAATTATTAGCATTTTAAAGGAACCTAACCTTAATAACCGTGGCCATTACAGTTTTCCAATATAAATTATGTCGCATATCTTTGTAGCAAATAAATAAATTTTGCTTAATTAGTAGCCTTTTTCAATCAATACCCATTTTACCCCACCTACTACCCATTTTACCCCACCTCTGGGGTAAAATGGGTATAAAAAAAGAAGCTAAATAGGATAAATTTGTGATTTAAGATGATATATAAAATTATTTTAACAGTGATGGTAATGAACCCATTGCATAAATACACACAAAAAAATTACATGTTTCCAGTTTTTTTTCAGTGAAAAAGAGTGATGAATGAGAAAACAGCACTTTTTCTACCCATTTTACCCCACCATACCCTACCTAGTTTCAGTATTAATCACACCAAACATTTAGAATAGTAAAAATATCCATAAAACTGATTGACAATAATTCCGAATAGTTTTTGCCTACAAATCTGATTCTTTTAGATTGGCTACTTTCTATGAGGCTTGAGTTGCCTTTAGTCATACAAAAATTTATAATAATGAATAACTTAACTATGTCAATGGATGAACATGAAATGCAGCAAATTAAACAGATGAACATTTTAAAAGACTTCAAAATTTAGAGATAAATGCATGGCTCATGATATTTTAATGTGAACTACTTAAGAGCTAAATTTTTCAATTACAAAGTTTTTCTCACCACGCCTATAAATTTTAAAACCTTATCTATATACATAAAAATGGATGTATGTATGTTTATTCCTTATACAAATCCAGTTTTCGTCGGATTTTCATCAAACTTGGCACAGAGGTTCCTTGATGCACTAGAATTCACATAGGCAAGGTTTTAAAATTTTAAAAAAATCCAAAAGCTCAAAATTCAAATTTTAGTCACAAAATGGAAATTTTCTTTCAATTTTGAATACATAGGGTAATAAAGATAGGCCTTTAAGCATACAAATTGATAAAATTTAAATATGAGTATTTCCCAACAAAGGTTACGATTAACAATGAATCATCCATTTAGGACTCACCTATTTCATTTTAGCATGACATAAGTTAAAAGCAATTATAATTCATGTTCTAATTACCTTGGAACATTGGCACAAATATTGATAATGCAGAAAAATTATGAGCTCCAACAGATTTTTTATTCTAATTTTTGCAAGCATTTTTAATACGCACCGGGCAACGCCGGGTAATAAGCTAGTATTTCAATAAGAAAGAGATGAAGGCAAATACTTTATGTGTCTAAAAAATTTCTCGATATGCTCTTTGGATTGCTAACTATTAATTTTTTTTTTCATATTTGCACTATTTGTGCAGTTTTTGAACTTGACAATTATCTTTTGTATTTAAAGATAAAAAATTTAAATGCTTTGTTAATGGCTGAGCTAGACTTTTCAGTTGCAATTTTGATAAACTTATTTATCAGTTACTGAAGAAACTAAGACAGCAGAGAATTACTTGAATAAATTATAATTTATAATGATATTTTAGGAAACTTGAGTTTGTATTAGTATGACAGGTGTAATTGCAAGATTCTTTGAACACCTTACCATGTCATCAGTAACCAAACCATTTTTCAGGAAAGAAATTAATAATCACTTAGATGTTTTGCAGACATTGTAAGCCAAATCATGATTTAAACGATATTTTAAATACCACTTTGTATTTTTCAGTTTTAAGTGCATAAATGCTGTGAAGTTTCTTCAATTCTGTTTTCAAATTACAAAAAAAAAATCTATTTTCAGAATAAAAAGTAATACAAACCTCTACTATTTTACTTCGACATTCTTTTAAAGGAAAGAACATATCTTTGTCCACAGTCAGCAATAAAAGACAACATTTATTTTCTTCATCTAAGTAGGATATGTGTCCATGCAAAAACCCACTGAAAGCACAATTATTAAATTTAACATCCAATGACACTTGGTATATTTTAAACAGTTGAAGAATTTTAAACACAGGAAACAATTTATACACATAAACATCAAAGATAAAGGAGAGAAACTATAAATTAAAAGACCTTAGCACCAAAATTGTTCATTGAGAGTTATATAATATGGCACACAGTGGAATTCAGTGTTAAAAGTCAAAAATAGTTGTTGCCACAAGGCAACTAAATGAAAAAAAAGAGAAATGTTTTTAAAAAATCAACTGTCAATCATCATCTGATAGACACTTCAAAAAAAATAATGATAATGACATTAAAGTGTGCAAAAAAGGACTTTGTTGAATCATTTTCACCAAAATCAAGAGATATCCTTTACAAATTAATTTATTAAAATGTATTGCATAAATTGATGTATTTAACTTCAACAATACTGGTAAAATATCAAATTTGCTGGCATCTAAAGAATTTCTCCAGTTTTCACTTTATCCACCATGTCTTTTAACAAGCAATGAATAACTTTTGTAACTCTTAAATCCCATCAAAAGCATTTTTGTTTTGATATTTTTTTAAAACTCTTTGAGCAATGAGTAGATTAGCATACTCTAAAATTTATGTCAGAATCTCTTTAATATAAAACTTCTTTGGTTTTAAAGTAAAACTTCATTTATTCAAACAAATTGAGAACAAAAGCATGCAGTATTAAAAAAAAAATCGGGTAATAGGGGTAGTAAGAAAAAAATCCTTAATCAACAATGAGATTACTTTTTAAGGCAAAATCAAAACATTCACAACATATTTTCAGCTTTTTTCCAAATATATTGCAAAAAATAAAAGTTGCACTCTTGCTACTGAATATAGAAAGCAATTTAACTAGATGCAACAATACAGGTGTAAATCTTCTAATAAACATAATGGCAACTGATTCTAAAATTTCATACTTATTATTATAATACAGAAGTGAAATATTAACTACAGATGTTATGCATACATTAAAAAACTTAATATGATTGAAATAAAAATCAAATTAAGCGAGCAATTTAGCAATAAACTTTTGATATTCTTAAGAAGCACATACTTTCATTTAAAACTTTTTAATTTTATGATTATGATTTTAAAAAAAAAATGTTGGCTAACTTAAAAACTAGAAAAATCTTATTTCCGTACTGGATGCAAAAATTTTGCAGTTTTCAAAATGAAAGTATAACTACAAATAAGCAAATTAAAGGATTTATTTGAGTAAAATAATTGTAGAAGCATTTTAAAGGCCCACCATGAACATTATTAATAACAACTAGCATAATTGAGGTAAAGATAAAACTAAACCAAAGATGAACCAAAGAAACTAAAGATAAAACTAAACCAAAGAAAACCATTTAACTTTTTGAGATTTGAGACTCATGAAGAGATTTTTGTTCGAAAATTTTCATTTATTGTTTTAGTGAAAGTAAAAATTAATTTGATTTATTTGCTTTTTAACGAAGCTTAGTTAGCGTCAGAAATAATTAAAACCATATTTCCATATTAGATGCAAACAGATAGCATTTTTTAAAATGAAGGCATTAAAAGTATAAAAACAGTAAATAAAAGATTTTTTCTAAGAAAATTAACTTGAGAATTGCATTTTAGCAGGTCTACACCATAAATACTTGAAATAGATACAGACATGATTGCGAAAATTTGGAGTAATGGGAGAGAGGTGGGATCGGAGGTAGGAAGGTGAAAAGCATAACTGAAAATACTTGATTTCTGGTATTAATGCATGACAAAATACCTGAAATCTTGTACATAACTAGAACATTATCACAAATGCAATTTTTCATTAAATAAATGAAATGCGAGCAGTCTTTTTTTTTTTTTTTTTGTCTGTCTGATATTCAATTCTACAAGGTCTGATATAGTGCTGCGACGACGTCGATGTTTCAGAAACATCAATGTTTTATGGTACTTTCGACGTTTTGTAATTGAAAAAAAAAGGTGTCAGAAAAAGCTAATAATTATACTTTACTTATGAGAAAACAGTTCACTTTTTAAATTCAAGGTAAACCTCCTGATATATTATGGTAAAAATGATTATTTCAGTGATGTTAAAAATTACTTTGAAATATTTGACACTACTAGCGAATTCCGTCTCATCGGAAAAAAATTCCTTGGCTGTGGTGCTATAGCTAAGAGAACAAATAAGTAAATGTAGGAGGAGAAAGTCAAGAAATTTCTTTTTTCGCAACTGCGAGGTAACGCCTACAAATCCCCTCCCCCTCCCCATCCATAATTTGTACATTTAATTTTTTTTTAAGCAGGGGTCTGTCCAGGATTTTTCACAGGGTCCGTTTTTTGTGAAAAACTAAATAATTTTGTGAAAAATCAAATAATTTTGTGAAAATCAAACAGTTTTGAAAAAAAAAAAAACCGCAAAAAAAAAATTGCAAAAAAATTTTTTTTTTAATTTAATAAAAAATAAAAATTAATTTCATTTATTTTCCTCTTAAAAAAGCATTTTTAATATCAAAAATGCGAAAAGTCCGATTCCTGTAGTGGATGCAAAGATATTGCAGTTTTCAAAGTGATCATTCAAGTGACATCAAAAGCATAAAAACGGAACATAAAATAATTTTTTTTGTTGAATTTTCTTCACAATTGCATTTCAAAGGTCTATAGTAAACATATTATTGTCTGTTTCCACAATTAATGCAAAACTAAAATGGAGCGATCGTTTAACATTTAGACTAATAAAAGAACAGTTAATTTTGCTTTAAAAAATTTAAAATAATGATCTAAGCAAAAAATAACGCGAATTTTCATTTATTTGCCTCCTAATAAAGAATAATTAGCTTGAAAAGTAAGTAAAATTCGACTTTCATATCAGATACAGAGATCGCTTTTTTCAAAATGAAAGCATCATAAATATAAAAACGATTTTTAATAATTAATTAAAGTCAAAAGTTTTAGAGCTGCATTTCATCAGGTTTATAGGATGAATATCATTAATAATCACCGACATATTCGCCAAAAATTCGGAGGATAAAATACGGTAAGGAAACATAGCAAAACAAACAATACCAGACTTCTAATATTAAAAGACGCAAAAATACAATAATTCCTGAATATAACTAAAACACCACCCTTGTAAGCATTAAAAAATAAATAAATAAATGAAATAAAAAAAAAAACAGATAATTTTCTGCCAAAATAAGGTCAAAACATCGCTCTACCCAGAAGCAATCCCATTTTTTCTCAAACCCTAGCTATCTGTTTGCAGTTCTAAGTTCATTCCGCTGATAATTGCTATTATTATTATTTTCTTTATGTTTAAGTTCATAGCAGGGAGAAAAATCCTTACTCTGCACTTCCAGAGAAATCTATAACAGCAACATCACAGCAAGCCACTTTGATTTGCATATGATAAAACAAACAAGCAGAACCATTAAAGCAAAACAACTACCTTTTTTAAGTTGTTAATTTCTTTAAAAGAAACCAACAAAAAGTGCTACATTTTACACTAAAGATTTTTTGCTTGCCCGAGCATCGCAGGGCCAGGCAGGAAGTGCCGACTTTTTTTTTCGCAAAGTTGGCGGATAAACGATTCCCTTCTTTAACTTCAGAAAAGGCCCAAAAGTTATGGGCTTTTACACAGAAATATGCTATGCATTATTTTGATTTCAGATTTGCTTTTTGAATGAATCATGTGTGAAATGTACATTTGTTTGATTAGCATTTTGTGAAGGGTCCGTTTTGCTTGATCGTATTTTTGTGAAGGGTCCGTTTTGCTCGATAGTATTTTTGTGAAAGGTCCGTTTTGCTTGGTCGTATTTTTGTGAAGGGTCCGTTAACGGACCCGAATTTCCTCTGGCCAGACCCCTGTTAAGTATGTGCAGATTTGGTACATATTTTGAACGGAATTAAATTTGTGTTATAAACATTATTTGAAAGTTTCTTTCTTGTAATACAATTACTGGTACGCTCTGTGAAACATATTTATTCTTCTTCTTTATTTTGGTCTCACTGGAAAGATCGAGAAAAATACCTTTTAAAAACATTTCCTTCCAAAGATTTTTCAAATTACCAATTGATATTTTCATATGAAAAAATACACGGGTCTTTTCAAGATAGCAAAATCAACTTTAAATTAGATTTTAAAAGCTGTCTGCAATGATCCGTATAGAAATCAATTAGCCTGACAGAAAACATTAACAAGAAAAGGGTGTTGTCATTGTTTTTTCTTGATTATGAACAAATAAATTTTTTGCTTTTAGGCTTTTCCTATAATTGGGGATTTAAAACTTTTTTGTCAATTGATTCTTTTTTCCAACTGAGTGTCGGTAACATATCGGCTTTCATCTTTTCATTACTTTTAGACACCCATCACTTGACATAACTTTTAAACCCAAGGTAGATCCCGTGCAGAACTGGGCCACGCAGCTAGTGATTTATAAAGCATAATTAAATAAATTATACAACTAAACATAAAACCAACCTAGCATCAAACTTTGGAAGGCAAATAGGAATCCATGTTTCTACTGATTTGAACGATTCTGATGAGCTTACAAGATTCATGACCAAATGAAGATCAACAGGATGCAGGAAATATTTCTTCATTCGTACAAGGGTCACAAGTTGATTTTCTGCTAACAGAATAGCAAAGACAATATTCTACAAGAAACAAAAACATTCGTTTGATATCAATGGTTTGTTTTTTGCTTTTATATTCAACATATCTCTTGCAAATACAACATAACAATAGTGCAAGAGGAAATTTAACAGCAATGTACCAATTAGAACAAAATTTTGCAAAAGTAAAAAAATATGCATATTCTACTTTTAACCTGTTATCAATATTCAAATTTAGAAAAAAAATCACACAAGACATCTTAAACCATAAAATTTAAAGAAATGAAAGATATGATGTGGCTGTTACCAATTATTTCAAAAACGTTTCTCAATGTCCACATACAAAATAAAGAAAAGCAAAACTTGAGTAGCTCTTTGCTTTCTTTATAACAAAGAGTCCAGCCATAAAAGGAAAAAAAAACTAAAATAATTAAACTACCAGCACTGTACATATCACAGGCTCGCCACCAGGAATGGCAGATAAAAGGGGGGGGAGTCTTGACCCTTCTCCTTAAATCCTTGACAATATAGTTCATCTATTATTACTTTATGGTATTATTAATAAATTGCATGCAAGATAGATGGATGTGGAATATCATACAGCATTATATGTTGTGCTCAAATAAATGAAAAAGTGCTTGCAGTACAGGGTATGCTGGTTTATTGAATCAGTGGTTAATTGAGTCAATCGCTTTAATAAATAGATTTGTCAAAAATAGAACAATAACCAGCTCTTTTGAATTAGCCGCTTTTACAATTTTGCATATAGTTAAAGTTCACCTTACATCAACATTTTAGTATTTACTGATTCTGTCATAAACAAATTTACACCATTAGGTTAAAGATATTCAAAAAACTTTCCCATAATTTTCAAATTGCAAAAAAAAAAGAGATAAACACAACACCTTTATTTTCCCACAGTACTGAGCCAGCGTCTGACCGATGATTTCTCGAATGCTGTTGTCCAGAGGCAAGCACCTCACGGCGTTCAACAAGAAACTTGGATCCTTATCCATGATGTCCACCAGCCTGTCCAGAAACTTCTCTGCTCCCCCCAGCAGCCTCCTCAGATCGTAATTCCTCCGCTGCTCGAATATCCGGTTCAGATTGGAGTAGGTGAGCACGGATGTGATTTGGTTGTAGACGTATGTCAGTTGAGACAGCAGCTGAGGCACGGATGCTTTCGTGCCGGAGACTGCTACCAGTATGAGGGGCACTCGGTGGAGGAAGACGAACTTTTTATCTTCCGCGTGGATCGAGCGAATGGTGTCGCCGTTCTGCTGGACAAATGACACGAGGGCTTGCATGACACCCATGAGTGTGACGAGATTATCTTCATTGCCATGCCTAAATGAATAAATAAATTAATTAATCACTTTAAGTATTTTCTGTGCCTTTATACATTAAGAACCATGTTTTCAATTAAGGAAACAAAAATCATTTCTTTTCATGAGTATTATAACAATTGAAGGGGCAAGTTAATAAAGGCGATATGTGATAATTGATACATGCAGCAAAATCTCTAGGTTATTTTTGGAAAACTAAGATGCGTCTATTAGTCACAGAAATGGTTAGTAGCTAAGAATATAACCCCGTTTTACCATTGAGAAAAATCCATGAAAAAAAACAATACAACATTTTTTTGAAAGCTTTTTTTAGAAATTAAAAAAATTGTCACATATCACCTTTATCCACTTGCCCCTTTAATTATAGCCTGTTACATTAAAACAGGCATACCAACTTTAGAAATTTTGTGTCGTTTTTATGGAAACCGTACCAAAGAAAACTGCTCCACTCCTTTTTTACTTCCTTTTACGTAGTAAAGGAAGTATTGTGATCGCGAAAAAAAAATCACTCAAATTCGAGTCTAAATTTTGATTTTGCTCACCCCCGAATGAATGTTCAGTAGTTTTTTCGACCTGTCAGCACGTGCATATATACCTACCAACATATAAGCAGCCGAAAAATCCTTTTCAACCACCCCCTAGTTAATTACGACGAGTTTTCTCGTGACGTCTGTATGTACGTGTGTGCGTATGTATGTATGTGGGTCGCATAACTCAAAAACTATATGCCGTAGAAGCTTCTAGCTTGGTATGTAGGCTCTGAGGATGGTCTAGTTGTGCACCTCCCCTTGTGGTTGCATTCGAATGTTCCCAAGGGGGTGTTTTACCTTTTTTTTGAGGTAAATCAGTGTTAATTTCAATGCAGACTCAAGTGATATGAATTGGCGCGACCATTTGGCGATATGTCGCCAAGCTTTTGGTCGCCAAGGATTTGACGCCAACTTGGCGACCTATCGCCAAGTTGGCGACAAATTTGGCGAAAAAATTATATTTTGAATTTGGGTTCAACTTGGCGCTATTGGCGATATTTTGCGAAAAATTCACTGAATGATATTAAAATCCCCAATAATTAGAAAATTAACCATTGTAAAATATTTTTTGCATTGTTTCGTGACAGATGAGGGGAGTAAATATTTGAATTGTTACCTTGCTCACTCCAAACACTTTTTTTAACACTTAAGGCAACTACTAAGAAATTTACACGTAAAAGGAAGTAGTGTGGGGTCCATACCAGATTTTTTATGCACTGCTGTCGAGACATTTCATTTATTTTATGCTTATCGAATTAGGTTTACGCTTTTATTTATATCCTCATATCTCAGATATTTCTAAACATTTGCAAGCAATTTTTGCGTACTGCAATAAAACACAAATTTCTAAGAAAAAGCTGTGCTTTATTAATGTTGATTTTTCAACTGAAAAATAGTTTACGCCCAAAACTATTTTAATTGTTTGCATTTAAGGAGGTAAGTGGAAAAAAGTCCATAGCGCCATAATTAAGACATTCATACAGGGAAAAGTACGGAGAGTGGGAAATTAATTTGACTTTGACACGCCAGCTCTAGTTCCATAGAGTACTGAGACGTACTGAGTAGCACTTCAACTGAGTAGTCGACTAACCTTTCACTACTCAGCCCAGTACCGAGTACTCATCATGGCACTTTTTGCACCACAATTTAAAATACAATTATTCTGATTATAAAAATATTTCCATAACATCTTTTCTCTTTTTCCTAACTGGTCGATACCCAAAGTAGTCACGACTCATTCTTACAACTATAAAAATGACTTAATTTTACTTCTATGAACTGTTATCACTATGCAAAAAATTTGCAGTCTAAGCTACTAATGATTCAAAAGAAATTGGAATCTGATTTAACCCTTTGAGTGGCCGCGACATAAAATTCTTCTTTTAGACATTTCACTGGGTGAATTTAATGTACAAAATTTTGGAAAAAAATACAATAAAATTATTAACTCAACTGAAGTTGAATTCAAAACATCTAACTTAATTACCTGGAGGACAAAACAAAAGTGCTTAAAGTTTAATACATGGCGCTTAAAGGGTTAAAGGTGTTTTGATATCAATTTTTGAACATTCATCTTACAGATCACTTGGATTCTTCCTGATTAAAATGTAAGTTGTACAACAATAATATGTAATATGCAGTTACACGCACAGATGCGCATTCTCATATCTTTGGTATGACAGAAATGACATAGGCTATAAGTAACTTTTACTCTATATTGTCATTAAAACTGAAGGTTTTTTTTTTAAACTCATACATATAAAATAGTTATATTTCATTAATAAAACAATTGTAAAGTCTTTAAAACAATTTGTTGTCTTGAACAATATTCAATTTTTACAACGACTAGGTATTGGGTGAGTACCGAATACTTTGCAAATTGGCCAAGTAGGCAGAGTACGAAGTATTTGCAAATTATTCGGAACGACACTAATCAGAATGATGACGTATTTTTTTTAAAAAACTAAGTTTATCTAATCTTATCTATATCTAACCAGGAAACCACACGACTAGTGTAATGATGAAAAAAGTTCTAAGTCGTCGTCACCCCATGTACGAGCGGCCTATGACCGAATAGAATACAGAGTTTTAATTTTGACCCAGACAGCTTTTAGCCTTAAATTATTGTTTAAAACACTGCCTCCCACAGTTATCTTACCTTTAAAAGACTCTAGATACATAATTTATCCTAAGTACTTTTACCACACATACAGAAAAGGAAGAAATTTTTAAATGAAACAGGGGCCTCGCTCAAGACATTTATTCAGGAAATAAATTTCTAACATTTTGTAATACCTGGTGTAAATAGGCTTCCCAGCTTCACTCAAAACAAAAATATGTTTCTTCTGTTTTTTCCATTCAGCACTATTAAGCTCGTCGCATTCTTCTTTAGCTAATTCTTCTGCTATTTGCTCCGCTTCAATAGATACTATTTCAACAGCAGAACTCTAGCTTGTAAAAATGACATTGCATAAGTGTTTTATCAATGAATACTAGAAGATAACCAATTCATAAACTTTTTAAATAAATACAATTTTAAAAGGTACAAAGAAAATTCTAACATTTAGTTTAGTTGCTTTTCCATTAAAAGTACTCATACTCAATTCTGGAATTTTTTACTTTTGGCAATTTTAATATACTTATTGCTTTGAATTTTGAAGATGCTGCTATAGCAAACTAAAACATTTTCAGCTGGCGGGCAAAATTTGGCAACTACAATTCCTAAATTCTAAGGTTGCGATATACTTGTAGATACCCCCAATCACATTTCACACTCTTTCTGTTGTTGTGAAGGTAAGTAAAAGGAAGGTAAGTAAAAGTGAGGTAGTAAACAAATCGCCATACCAACTGAATGGATATGTCGTACCTTAGTTTAAAAATTAGAAATAAGTTTGAAAAATCAGTCGAATATTATCTCTAATCAGGTTAGAGAAGTTTTATACCACTTCAAGCTTTCCTTTACTTTTGTACTTTTCTCCAAATAAGAATGTATTCAAATAAAAAACGAAGAGAACTGTAACATAGATCTCTCTTTCTCTCTCTCAATCGAGTTATTGCTTCACTGCGTTCTATAACACTGGTTAACAGTGATTTGTTAAATGAAACATTTATTGTGTTTCTAGGGTAATTTTTTAAGCTGATTTTAAGGTAGGGATTCAAGTGAAACAGCACTGCGATCGCTTCGAATTCCAATCGCTACTGGAAATGAATTACATTATCATCAACTTAACTTGGCATGTCGTCACTACGGGTGGAGCCAATAAGAGCTCATAAGCACTCGGCGATGTCCTCTTATTCGCCAAGTAGGCTGTGACGTTTTATCTAGCTCTTTTTTCATAGGCAAACGTCACGCTGACGTCACGATGTTTTTATCAAGAAACATTCGAATGTAATTCATTTCCAGTCGCGATTGTAATTTGCGATGGCCTGTTTCACTTGAATCCCTGCCTAAATACCCAATCAGAATTTTTCCATCACCCACGATTATTGTGTAATTATGAGTTTTAAGTATTTATTTTCACGTGCTTACCTATATCACATAATGATAAAAACTCATTAACAGTTAAAATATTGTCACAAAGACAAGAAATCTGGAGATTTAAATTTCTTTGCATTATTTAATTTAATTATAGACTTTTTTTGTAATGGCAGCCAAAAAAGAAATTAGATGGAATAGTAGAAATGTTTCGATGCAATGTAAACGTTATGTTCTTTGCCCATTGTTGGCAAAAAATATTGCTTCTTATTTCATGTAAATAGTTGTTCTTTTTTTTTTAATTAAACAGGGATCAAAGCGACCAATTAATAAAATATAGGACACTTTTTGAGAAAAATATAGGACAGAAAAAAATATATATATAATTATTCAATTTTGCAAACACATCATGAAAAAACTATTTTTAAGTGCCACTGATGAAAAATTATGTATGTACCATACATATGGTCTGAAAAAAAAGTTCCTATTTTTAAAAAAAACACATAGCCTTCCAAGGTTTCTGATCCTGATACCCAAGTTTTTTGAGCTTTTGAGGAAAAACCTGGCTATTTTGGATGTTTTCAAGAATAATTTTGATCTCTATCTCTAATCAGATTTGGCATTCAGATTAATAGATGTTGAGATTAAATATGTTCTACTGCATGTAGTTTTCAATCATGCTTGTATTTTTACTTTAATATATTGTAAAAAATGTCAAAATTAAAAAATCAACAAATTAGAAAAAAATTTAATTTTTATAAGAAATATTATGGAAATTCTTTTTTTCTAAAAC